>JANEHU010000253.1:600000-916417 GCA_027563435.1 Nasonovia ribisnigri | reverse complement strand
TTTAGTTATTTTGATATAATTTAAAAATATTATTTGTTGGTATATGAAACTTTCAGAATATATTGTTATATTTTATATACACGCAATGGCATTTTAAAATATAATTTTTTTGAGAAAAATGAATTTAACCAACTATAGTAAATACTAATGCCTATAATACTAAAATTAATTATTTTATTCACAATAATATCATCAAATACATTTAGACTTAGTAAGATATTATAGGCTGACTGACCGTCTTCGCTCAGAATCGTTTTTCTTATTCAATGATATTATATCATTGGATTAAAATCTAACACAATCCATTACAGTGACTCACTTGTAACCTACTGTACAGCAGAGCGACATACACTTACCCGCCCTTTTTTTATTATTATTATTTGTAATACAATACACATAAAATCCATACAAACATGGTTTAATAAGTAAGACTGATGATGAATTTGACTATGACGTTTAAGATTAGAATAGGAAGGCTCCCAGCGGTGCCATTTTGAAAATATTATAAAATTAGGCATGGTTTTGCGCTAATAAAATATAATTAATTATTATTATTATTATTATTATTATTATTAATGATTGAACGGCAACAACTAGGTACCAGCCCATCGGGCTGCTTTTAAAATCAGACAGGGGAAATTGCTCACCTTGTCTCCCCTCCACAAATTACGCCACTGATTAGAGCCCCTATTATAATAAGTTGCTGAAGTAAAATTCAATATTCACACTATAAAGACACAATACATTTTATATTCATATTATGTTACGAATTACGGAATAATGAATAATAATAATATAATAATAATAATAAAAATAACACCTGGGCTATAATCTCATACATTTTTAACTTCAAAATAATTTGTAAAATTCCCTACATTACCCCTCCCCCCCCCACACACACACACCGCCAAGATCCGTTGATGTACAGGGTAACTGATCCGATGGTTCATGTATTTCAATAGTATACTAAAATGTATTATAGCTGTAACACTACTTTAGGAATCCACTATCATAAATCCTGCAGTGTATTCTTGTAAATTATTTCACCATATATCCTTGGTAGGATTCGACGTGAAAAGCTGCTGTTTCTACTGACGCTGTAATATTATAGATGTGAGGTGAGTCTACTCTTATGTGTATACCTACACACCGTCACTACACGTTTTGTAGTAAAATACAAAAACTCAGGTGTATATTTTCAACCCAGGGTGGGAATGAGCAAGAAACCAGTTTCGACGAACATCGTCTGGTCGGAGACATAAACGATATAATGTATTATGCGGTTGTTGACATTGCCTTTGTACCACTGCAGCAATAAAATATTATGATAAATTTAAATAATATTTTAATTGTTAAGTACTAAACTACTAACTACTATAACTATTTATAACCCGACGTTGCCCGGTGATAAATTAAACCGATATTAAATCATTATCACGAGCGGAAATAAACGAATATATAGTTATTATTTTAATATTATTAACAGCGAGTAGCCCTAAAGCCGCCCTAAAATAAACGGTTCAATATATTATTATCTAAACTCTCCTCTTTTTCGAATCATCAAAATCGGTCGATTAGGTTTTGATTCTATATTAGCCTCAGCAGTGAAAAATTTCAATAAAAAAAAAAAAATTCCGTGCATGCACAACGAAACAATTTTAAATTATAACCGCCCTTTTTAAGCTCAAATTAGAATTACTTTAATTTTTTAAGCAACTTTGATTTATAAAGTTTTTTTCTATCTTAAAAATTGACTTACTGAGAGTGAGCTAAAGTTTTGATTTTTGCATAATATGTTGTATCCATCATATTTTTACCAGTCTATTAATAATATGGTGAAAATAATGTAAATGTGCTTTACTTACGACACCACAACTTCAGTTAAATAAAATACATACGAAATTATACTGAACATTGTAGAATTGTAGATAGACTCTTAATAAATATGATAAATTATGAAAAATACTACTTATATTGTTAGTATTATTAATGTATATAGGTACCTACTATATAGGTATAGATAATGTTTATAGTTGTTACGCAGTAATTTTTTCGAACAAAATCGAGATCGACTATATAATTTGATTCCTAGTTGTGAACTCTGGATAATGCTACGTGGATTCACGAACAATAATTTATATACATAATTGCGCATATCTAAGTATGTATTTCCAAAAAAATATTTATTGTTGCAACGTATATTATATAATAATAAATAAGAAAAAGATAACATTGTTTTTGAATGACAGTGTGAAAGATGTAAAAACTATTATCAGTAGAGACAGTAGACTATTCAAGGTGATTCACCGATAATACTCACTACAATTTTTTTCTTTTACTAACGAATTTATTCAAATTCTGATTTTTGGAATGTTTAAAAGAAGACTAGCTCTTAAAATTCTTGTGATTAATTGTGTCCTGTAAAGATACAAATGATAATTTTTTTAATGATAACTCCTCCCCCCCACACTCTTTTATAATGTATATTAATTTCTATATATTATTTTTAATGATAATTGATGCAAGTACCTACTTAAAAAATTAGAGTTTCTCAAAATGTTATTTTTAAAATTATATTAAAATTTGTATAAAATTGTATAAAATACTTTAAAAATGGTTTTACAAAAATATAAAATAGATCTAGTGTTTATTATTCATGGACCATTTTAATTATTATTGTTGTTTTCGAATTACCTCTTATTATCTTTTGAACCCGTCATCATTGTTATATTCATAGTCCACAAAAACGACTCATCATATTTTCCAAACTTAATAAATCAATGAGTTTTAATTGACAGACAACAGTTGTAAACTGTAACATACTTATATAATATAAGTCTTGTTAGTTACAACTTTACAAGACACGTAATATATTAGGTTCATCTAACCTAACCTAGAGAATTGAATAAAAGTATTATATAGTAAATATTCAGTGAAATCTTCAACTATGATAATATTTACCCATCTTTCACGTATTTCAATAATGAAATAACGATTGCAATATTGACACGCTAACTAGATTAATCTACAATTTTAGGCTTCACGAATATTGATATTTTTCTTATCCCTTCTCTAGTCCTGAGGACGCCCCTACTGTAGGACAATAATTCTAGCTATACATATTTGGTACTTAGTATTAATTTGTATTATCTTGTGTTGGCCGCAAATATAATATTAAACGTATATAAAAAAAAACATTTTATTCATATTTTATTATAATACACAATTTAATATGCTGGCTAAATAATATATGTTTGTTATTCATTTTATTTACTACATAATATAATATATTATTATAACAGTTTGTTTTTTATTATTACCTATTATTTCAGTTTTGTTCAAAATAATTTTTAATAATATACAACAGTTTTAGTTTTTATGAATAATATTTAAATTTTTCCGATTATTGTTCTAATTTGTAATTTGTAATAGTTTCTGAGATTATTTTTAACTTTCCTTACCTAGTTTCTTTTTTTTTTGAAATGCTGTATTTTAATATTCATTATTAATCCGTTTTAGATTCATATAGATGCACTCATCAATAATGAACTCAGTTATTAAAAAAAGATTTAACTTCTCAGAACACAGATCTGATATTGTTTTATGTACCTCAATGTCTCATCACTATAAGTTAAGCGTTATGCCTTTATAGAAAACTGAAAAGTAATTGAGTCAAGTGTAAATAAGAAATCATTTTTGTACATTAGTCTATTGGTAAGTTAGTTTTTGTATTTTGTAAATAATAAATGTATTAGACATTAAGTATTAAATAAGTATACTTATTAAGTAGATATATTTAGTATTTATTGTAATAAAACATAATATTATATAAGTACTTACTATATACCTTTAAACTTATTTGATGGACTAGAGTTCAGAAGGTCATCTGTGATAGCAAAATATGATAACTCTAGAGGATTTCGGTGACTTAGTGATTGGAATGAAAATTTTTCCCTCGCATCATCTCCATATTATTCGTATGTCGCATATAATTATTATTTTATTTAATATTATCGTCCACTCATGCGTCATCATTTCATCTCCATGCCCTATACATCAGCCGGCCGGCCTCACAAACACATTCCGAGATCGTAAACAAATTTGTATGAAAAAGTTGTGCGAAATTTTAGGTAGGTTGAATAGTGAAGTTATATTGGAGTGAGTGATTGAAATTTTAGTGATATAGGTCTTTATCACTAAATGATAATAAATAAAATATAATACATACCTAATATAATAATAATAATAATAATATAGTTATCTTTATAGTATTAGGACAGTGTTGAATTTAAAAAGTATCCGGGAGCCTCTGTTATCTCACTGTTATTATAATTTCAAGACGTATATATATATATCCTCATAAATTCAGAGGAAAAAACGAGAATCCACAAAAATGTTTTCCCGTTTTTACTTTATTTTTACTTTATACTTACAGTACTATGTGATAAATAAAAATCCCCTACACCTAGAGCCGAGGTTGCCTTTTCTGAGGCTGAAATACACTTAAATTCAACACTAGTAAGCTGGAAATGGGTGAATGCCATGCTGCGACTGGATCTTTAGATCATAATATACTAGTATATGATCCAAGGACAAAATAAACAATTCTAAATTACAATCAACTAAATGTGTAATCAAACATATTTTATTTATTTATATAAAATACATTACGTTTATTGATGTATAAGATGCATTTTATACGCGAGAAGTGCATGTTTTGCTGTACAAGTCGATGTAAATTAAACATTATTATTGTAGTCGACCGGCATTCACGCGTTCTCGCTTACAATGTGGATTAGGCCTACCGGGGACACCACAATAAAAAAAACGCGCCATGTGTAATACCTCATACTTTTAAACAACATTGTGTCGTTTAACAACCATAGGTGGTGAGGAAACTTACACAAAATCATTGTCATCTCACATTGCGTACTTTCGCATATTTAAAGTTCCTATGTACAATACTCTATAGAACTAAAAATAGTATTTATTTGACATAAAATTAATTGTATAGATAATACAAAAATATTAATTAAAAA
This sequence comes from Nasonovia ribisnigri, assembly GCA_027563435.1. Lineage (NCBI taxonomy): Eukaryota > Metazoa > Arthropoda > Insecta > Hemiptera > Aphididae > Nasonovia > Nasonovia ribisnigri. The sequence continues at coordinate 911,378 of JANEHU010000253.1, read as the reverse complement.
TTTGTTCTCATTTAAAAAAACAGAAGTTTGTTTTTTTACAGAACCCTTCTTTAGTAGTACAAAAAATCTCAAAAACTGGAAAATATAGTCATCAAGTATATTTATTTGGAAACTCCGAAAAAACAGATTTTTGATAACCGCATTATTGAAGAAACAAAGTAGGTGACCATGCTTGGTAAATCTCCCTGTATATTTATGTCCAGCGCCTAACCAATACCTTATGGGTTGTACCCACCTGGTCATCTATATAACATTTTTCCTCTAACTAGGCCTACGAACGGAAATTTTATGGATTATATTCAATCAGTGTTGGAATTTCGATTCTAATTTTTTTTCCATCTCAGCAACTAATATGAATCATTATTTTAGATACAGGAGATTCGTGTTTTTCATTATATTATCGTTATATTATTTTACAATACTTATTATTAATTTTAAACTGAAACAATGTACTTATACACACACTGACGAACACTCATCATATATTTAATATTTATAAAACTATATACTATAGAGTATTAGATAGGTAGTAAAATGTATTATTAATAATTTCATAGTGAAATTAATACAATCGCATAATATTGGTTCATCGTTTATTCAATTAAAAATCATGTTGTATGCTATAATAATTGCTTTTGTAAAAATACATTATTCATGATATGGGTCTTCGCACAAAACGTTGAAATATGTTGAACAACTTGTATTTCTTTTACGTGCCTTACAGTGATCAGGTTGTTCAAATTAAAAATTCTATCACCGTTCCAGTTTTTTTTCCTCTTTGTGGATTCTTTAAACAATATTATATTTATAAGCCTATGGAGGCTAGTATACTACAAATAAAACACTATTGTTCAGCGCAAACATTTAATCTAATAAAATAAAAAATAAATATTATTTTCGTTTCACCATACTTGATTTTACAACAGTTGAACACATTACCATCAGAATTCGGGGAAATATAACCTATATAAATAGAATATGCTAATTTTATTACGTTCAAAAAGAAAAAAAAATCAACTTAAGAACTCACTCTGCTATATAGGACTGACTCTAAGGGTCGAGTTTACAATTTAATCGAGTAGATCACTGTAATGGATAGTAATATTATGTCAAATTTTAATTTAATGGTAAATTGTTGTATAGGTACATAGAAAAATGATTTTGAGCAGAGACAATCTGCAAGCCTATATTAATCTTAAGGATATCTTGTGTAATATTTAATTGGCTTTTAGTAATTTTTATTTATTTACAGTACCTAGGTACCTATCATTAGTTTTCACCTAAAACAAATTGCATATTATCACTGCCACAAAAAAACCAGGACCTCAAAACGTTATTTATAACATTATAACGGAAAATAATGAAAAAAAAAACGAAATCAATAAACGAAAAACAATCTAATCTCGTTAAACACAATATTATACTATCATAATTCATAATAAATGATTAAACATTAACAATAAACGTATATACAATATAGAGAATTGTAAATAATGTTATTCGAAATAACGTTTGTGCTTTTTTTTGCGTTGAACTTAACATTACTAATTTTTTAAATCTTATAGTCCATATAAGTAAGTATTCATTTTATAACTTCTAACAATTCAAAGTTGGCAAACCTATGTTAACAGTAATTTATATTTTTGAATATTTTTGATTTATAAATACTGAATTTAATAGAACGTTAGTTTATTTCTGTAATTCAAATTTCTTTTGTACTTTGGTTTACCTACTAAGTACTTATGTAATATTAACATGACATTTCAAGTTTTATTATTGTTGTAAATATTTTTTTTGTTCATCTTTTATTTCATCTATCATTCGTGCCATAAATCATAATACTTAAGCAATACTTGACACCTAAACCAACACTAACATGCCAATTATAGCTAGGTACCTACTTACTAAAAACCCTAAGAAATTTCAAATTTTCGTTGAAGATACGCAATAGTACATAGGAGATATTATCAAATTATAGCTAATTTTTTTCTAAATCCACGGACACCAAAATCTCAAAATAATAAATTTGGAACTTAGGAGGTTTTTTCGTTGTCAACGAAGATATATTAAATTATTACTTATTATAATATTTAAATATTACTAGTTATTAATTTGTATGTAAATGTACTGTAGAACGGTATGAATATTGGTCCATAGTATAAATAGCTTAAACTCAATACAAATATTAAAAAAAAATGTATTTTGTATAGCAGTTAATAATAATATAAGTAATGGTGAAACGTTGTAAGACCTTACGGAAGGTATAAATAGTATTTGAATTACGATAGAAAACTAAAATCATTATTTGTTGTTTAAATATCCAATTCCATTGACATTTGAAATTTAAATGTTCAAAAAAATGTGTAAGTATTGTTAAAGTTTATTTAAGTGTAACTTATGAGTTATGAGGAACCTTATATTAAATGCAAGGTTTTGCAAGTTTTTGTGAATAAATTACAACATTTAAACTTCAATCACTTATAAAAAAAATGATGCATATATTATACATATTTTAAATAATTTTAAATCACTTCAACAACGCATTATAAAAAATCTTGTAACTATTCAGTTTTCAAGCATTTTAACTGAAAACAAAAAAAATGTATTAGACATACATTCAAAAAAAAACTAAAAAAAATAGGGAATTTCAAATTTCTATAAATATCACAAAATGAGTCAAAATATTTTGAAATATTTTGATTGATATTTCATGGTTATTTAATTTTTATATGGTTATTTGGTAAAAACTACATATTTTTACAATATATTTTTTTTTTAATTACAACAATAAAAACAAAATTTTAGATTTCATAAAAATCTGGTTTTGTGTAATAATTCCAGTTCTTTTCTAATTATTTTTCTCGGTTATTTGGAAAAGTATTGTGAATTTTTGTCGTCTGATGCACCAAAGTACAACTAAAACCACTATAAAAAATTGAAGATTCGAGCTTTTTTATTACTCCATTAGTCGATTGCAGAAATCATACTTCATTGAAAAGCACAATATACATTCATCGTTCCGCTCAGAATCTAAAACATATTGGCATGGAATATAATGCATGATTTGAATAATTAAAAAAAAATATTGGAGAATGGTGATACTAAAATTGGCTGTAACGGATGTTCTTGTATTAGAATTTTTTAAAGCAACTAAACATCTTTGAATTTAATGAACGATTCTACTGATTCGTCTAGCCAAATATATAATATTATAAATATATATTATAATATATTATAACGATTTAATTCAACTATTAATTTTCTTGTTTTAAATAACCTATTTATCATAAAAAAATGTCTTCTAATAGTTGCTAATAACAAAATTTCAAATTTTAAAGCGCATTCAGCTATAAGTATTAAACGTTAATTATAGATTGATAGATTTTAACAGTTTATTGATAGAGTGTTTTTTAAAAATTAAATTAACGTTGTATCAAAAAAGAAGATTTTTAAATACAATTATTTATCTATTTGATTTCGTATATTTTTAACTAATTTACTATCTCATTAATGCATATTATATAAATAATAGTTCTATACATTAAATAATATTATATTTAATATTTTGGATACAAATTAAATGGTTTTGTCACCAATACAGTTACAGATAATATAAACTCTTATATTTTTTAGACTTTGTTTCTTAGTCAATTGATGGTATTTACAACTTAAATTTATTCATAAAAATGTCTGTATAAAAACCATCGTTTTATTAATACAATATAATAATTATTTCGTCTATTTTTATTTTTTGTTTAGAAAATCATTTAATCCGGTGTACAGTTTTGTCCAAGTATAACTTTTGACACAACTACTTTGAATACCTATGACGTAATAATGGTACTTTATAAATTAATATAATATAATAATAAATGTCATGTACATTTTAGCTAGAAAAACACAAATCTTAACTCTTCTATATTTGTATGAACAAATTAATTTTCCATATAACATAAAAAAGACATTTTGGATATTTTTGCAGAGTATAAAATATGAGGTATAGTGCTTACTAATTTGTTTTAGACTTGAAAACGTATTGGACATAATATTATTAACACTACAAACATATTATTGAATGAAATAAATAAAACAAAATGTTTGCTAATCTTCTACTTAAGTTTTATAAAAACATAAATTACAGTATTTTGGACATATTCTACACTGACATAATTGTATCGAAGATTATAAATAGACAAAAAGACGAAATACTGAAACACAGACCTTGAAAGAAGGTGCTGTTTTGTTATCTTTATCACTCGCAACATTATAGCTTCAAAATAATGTACTTACGATCTGTAAGTCTTAAATGATTAAAAGTATATTTAACGCACTGTTTGTTATCTCCATCTGTATTCTGTACCATACGCCACATAGATGAAAAGCATTCACGTAAAATCATTTTAAAAGTAAATTTACTTATTACAAAAAATTATAGAGAAAATGTTTATGGAGTATGACATATATTATTCATTTGTCTAAAATAATATTGTTTAAAAACAATTTGATACCTATTTAAATGTACATTTAGTTTTTAAAGTCAAATAATAATTAAATATAAAACCGATATGTCCTACCTAAAAACAAAAAGTTTGTAATAGGAGATCATTTTTGAATTACTGATTTTACTCTATTAAAATTTCAAATTACTAAAAAATACGATTTTAAGTGAATGTGTTTATGGGTTTGAAATAGGAAAAAAATATTGCACTGACAATTGACATGTTCTTATGTAATGATTTAAAATCCAACAATATTATGAGCTATGAAAAATTCATAGAATTTAAAAAAAAAATAATTGAGGGCATGGTGTTGATTTTTACATACGTATGATATTATAGTCTTAAGGTTTTAGTTATCTCAAATCGTTTTCCCATCGCTTATAGACGATCTTATAGTTCGAGGAAATCGTTTACACCGCGTCTGGGGCCATATGATTTGACAAACATTTTTGTGGAATATCTATTCACCTAAACTCTAAACGAATTAAACGAACTATAATAATTGAACTATGGTACTTTTGTGATAGTGTTCGTGGTCAATCATGTCTTACGCACAGGCCCGGCCACAACATACGATAATGTATTATGTATTTATTCCCACGGCGGCCGGCCAGTTCTTTGGCTGCAAAAACCGTATATAAGATATTCACGGCCCGGCGTGCACTATGAGACTAGAGTCGGGCGAGTACGTGACACGCGTTTTGCTAATGTGTATAATTTTTAAAAAAAATTTTCTGAAATTTTTATTTTCTCGTTCTTACGTGCCTATTGTTTGACGGTCACGCGGAGCTAGCTCGTGCGTGCGTGTGCGTGCCGCGAAAACTGCCGTCGAAGCGACTGCGACAATGCGAAAAACGAATAAAAAAATAAAATAATGTAGGTATATTATATTGTTGGCAACCGATCGCAAACTCGTGTGCCGACCGTCCGTCGTGTGGGTGTGCGGGTGTGCGGGTCGACGACGACGAGATTATAATATACAGACGCCGTGTCTCGTGCAGACACGACAGGTCCTCCTCCGAGCCGGACTTCTGTCCCGCCGCTGCGCCCAGGTGCTCCGTTCGCGTTGCGTCACAAGCTGCCGGGTTCATCAATAATGAATGAGCGTCGCCTCTGCGTACGGACGTAATATTGTAATATAATTATAAGAAACGTCAATCGTCACGATACGGTTTTGCCTTTAGAATAAGTCCCTGGACAACTGTCGGCGGCGGCGAAGAACGTAAAAATATTAATAAAGTGTGACACATCTCGCCCGGAAAATACGACGAGCTTGTGCGATTGTCGCGCATCATTGCGTATTCGCGACCATTCGCCGGCGAGCTCCGAGCAGTCGTCCGCTGACGTAAGTGGTGTTACGATAGCAATAATTTTATTATATTATTATAGACAACAATGGACGGCAGATAACATATCTGCTCCGGGGACTGATGAAGACGTGTGTCTCGAGCTTAGATTACAATACGAATTACACTCGTATTACGCTCAGTATAATATAATAGCAACTATTATTATGGTTGAGATTGAAAAAAAAAAAAATACCTATTATATTGTTTCGCGAGTAAATTATATGATGATAAATAATACACCCCCATGTGATCATTGGCGTAACTAGAACCATTTTTTGAGGGGAAGAGTATTTTTATAATATTTGCAACAAACTACGAATAGAAAAATACGATCATTTTAATCTCATAATCTTTTCAACAATAGTTCTTAGATATTTATTATTTTTTATAATGAAATGCATACATGGTATCATGCTCATCATACTATTTATTATCAGAATAATTCACTAGATAATCTCAAACAGAATAATCAAGTTACTAAAATCTTTCTCACAAGGCATAGGTAATGTGTTTACCTATAATATAAAATGCGTGATTTATACAATTTACGGTGCACAGTCCCAACTCATTTGTGTACCAAAATCATAAATATTATAAGCTAAAAACTAAAACACGTTAACACAGTCAAAAAAAAAATGTTCTGAGGTGTTATATATCACCCTCATCACCCCTTGTAGTTAAGCCGCTACATACGAGTATAACATAAAATAAAATTTATTTATGAAGTATGAGTTTTGAAATGTTTGGTGCAAACAATGTTGGGAAAACAGAGTGGCTGGTTGTCACATAATTCAAACTACCACCTTGAGAAAAAATCAATAAATTAGTACTTATAATAGGTATTAAGTCAGAATAAATATTTTTATTTTTACTAATCACATCATCACCGAGTTAATTGTTATTCCAGGTAAATCAAATGAAAAGCCATATACAATATACATTTTTAGTCAATATTAAATTTATGTCACAGTGCAAATACATATAATCCAAGAATAATTGTTGTAAGTAAACAACAAATTTATAAAATGCAACAAATTGAAATAATATTTAGTTTGAACCTTTTAAGCACATGTGATAACAAGTTGAACAAGCCCCTCATGACGTACGTCATATGTATTTTCAATGTGATAATGTACAGAACATACAACATGCCATTTAGTTTCAGAGTTATTAACATATTGTGACAAATCAACCTGTGTACCATTTCGTTATTATTTAATTTTTATTAGGGTATATTTTCTACGTATTTTTGGATATTTAAAACTGTGTTCATAATATAATTGTTAAAACATAAACATGATAATTGTATAGAATAATCGGTTATTATCTCGTATAATAACTGAGTCAAAACAAATTTTATTGACGTCGTGATAGTTTCATGGGTATCAAAATAACTTAATATTTTTTTATGAACTCATTTAGTTTACTTTAGAATTAAATTCAAATAAATTATAAACCAATTTCACGTATGCCATTTTATTTTAAATAATATTAACATGTAGGTATTCAAGACTAAAGTTATTTATTCGAGAAACACATTATTATATTCTTCGATGAAACCTTTTAACCTTTATGATTTTTGAGACTTATAACCAACGTCATAAAATGTTCATTGAAGTTCTTCAGTACCACAGATTGTATAGCTATTTTTAATGGGTAGATAGGTAATTCAATTTTATATTATGACTTATATTGTACAATAACTAATATTCTCTTTTCAAGTACCTAACAATCTTCAAGAAAATTTAATACTTACATTATATTTAAAGATTAAAAAAAGCGGGTAAGTGCATGTCACCCTGCTGTTGTACAAAGGCTTGTAAGTGGGTCACTGAAATGGATGGTGTTAAATTTAAGTTCAATGATATTATACCATTGGATACGAAAAACGAATCTGAGCGGAGACGGTTTGTCAGCCAAGGATTTTATATGACTATTATTAATAACGGTATCTGGTAAATTGAATTAAATTATTTGTAAATAATAATATACTTTGAAGTTTCAAATAACCATGAATAATATTTTTTAAATGTAACACAAAACTAAAATCGTTATTCTTCGGTTAAATATCTAATTTCGTCCAAATTTGAACATAAAATATCTATATCATTTTTAAATTTATGCGTTACCTACTAACCTTACCTACCTAACCTACCTACATAGAACGTTATTTAAAATGTTAAATCCAAAGCTATAAAGTTAAACATTATATACATTTTTAACTACAAAATTATTTTTAATTTTTAAACTTGATACATTTTGTCAAAATTCAAACTTTAAAATGCTTATGAAAAAAATGTGGATAGGTATGTACTATTAATATTTTACAATTTTTATCGGAAGCTTTGTATTACATTTTCACGCTTTTTGACCCAACGGATAAAATGTTACTGACATTTATAGAAAAAAATATATAAAATTTAGAATTTGGAAATGGTAATTCCTATACTAAAATAGTGCAAATTTTTATTTGATAATTATTATTATTAGTTGATACATTTATGAAGAATTAAAATAATTTAAAAAATATTAAGCAACTTATAAATTATTAATTAGGTTTATCTACTTAATGAACTTTTAAATTATATTTATTATTAAAATGAATAATCATATTATTAGTTTACAGTTTTTCTTCACGTCAATTTGTTAACACACTTTTAAATATTGGTAGGTACCTATACATATATAAATATATATATACCAACATTTCATATCAACAAAGATTAATAGATATAATATTATAATCATAGGAATGTTAGTACTAACCACTAATACTAATTTAAAAAAAAGCATTTATGTTGTGTTGTCTTGCACATGGTAAACACATTTTATTTTTTTTAATCAATTTGTAGGTATTTTTATGGATTGATTGATTTTTCAATCAATATTAAAAATATGTACTTCAAGAAAATCATTCAGAATCTTTTGTATGATATCCACGATTGGATTTCAAGCACCCCACAAAGCATTAAAGCGATAATATTACTTATGTCACGTGTATGTATATCTTTTCCTGATAACCACGGTTGGATTTGAAAGCACTTAAAATGGCATCAATATGCGCTATAATGCCTATAATGATACTTTAAGCGATCGCTAAATACGCGTGAACCTATGAAATACCTAAAAACAATAAAATATGCAAAAATTGGCATTTTTAAACAAAATTTAATACAAGTTATGGTGCGACAGTGAAAAATCACAATTATTAAAAGTCCAACCAAAAACAACGGTTATCAACGATGATCAAGCTTTCGGTCAAACCTAAGGACCTAACCTATCTTCGCGGGGTAGATAAGTAGGTACTCATCCAACTGTAAATACAAACCGTTTTTTTCCCCTTCACACCAATATAATAATATTATTATTATTATTATAACGCTGGTATACTATAGCGCCAATAATATTATAATCCGAACGGGAACATATTAACATGATATTTTATTATTATTACAACCGTATCGTTTGTTTTAAAGCGGTGTACCTATTATACGTGTGCGTGCGTTAATATGGGTACCGATTGACGACGGTTCAATTATACGTCACATCGAGAAATAATATTATAACTGCAGTCCGCGCACACAGGAATCGTTAATGGGTTTTCGCGCGGCATTTTGGCAACTGCGGACTCGCCCATCTCGCCCGAACCCGGACACGGCCGATCGGAGCATATAATATTTATTTTGCAATGCACGCGACGACAGTGAATCGTTATTATTATAATATTATTTGACCATCGCATTATTATTACGTTGGCGCGGCGACCGTTGAAATTCGCGGAAAACGGCATCGACGAATTGGTATAAATCTCGCGCGCGCCTAATAATATTCAGCACCGCGATTACGCGTCCAGACCACGTATCAGGTGGACCGGGGGGATAACCCCCCCCCCACACACACACACCACCACCACACACAACCGACTTACAACGACAAATTTACGCCCCCCCCCCACACCTCGCACCACTGGCAACCCCGTAAACGACTCCCCATAGGGGACTATATATACGGGATCGCGATCGGTCACTCGTCCCATTCCACCGCTGATCGCCGAGCAGTCCACTACTAAGCGTCGAGCTCTGTCCTGCAGCAAATACGACACTGGACTGAAACCTTCCCCTTCACCTCAAGTCCTCAAGTCGTTTTCGGTTCTAGTCTCTAACCGTAGTACGCTGCAGCAGAACTTATACGAAATGGCTAGCCGTTACGCCTCCGTCGCTCCTCTGCTGGTCGTCGTCGCTGTCGCCGCCGTCTTCCAAGCTACGTCCGCCGCTTACTTGGTGCCCGAAGGTAAGTTCTCCCCTGCAAATTTATGACGGTTTCGAGTGGTCAAAAAAATAATAATATGCCTTCTCTCTATAACTCCACCGCCGCAAGAAGAGCTCGTGTCTTGCGACAGTTAATCGCATTTGCAGTGTATACCATATATTATACTAGATACATCATATAAATCAAAATCGTTTGTCGGGCATAGGGAATTTTTGAAAAGAACTGAATAGGAATCGTAGGCTAGACGCAATGACGTTTGTTAAATTGGTTTCGAGAGTAGATTATTTCGTGTTCTCTTAAACTTGGGAAAATTATTTCAAATGTTTCCCTTATTGTGTTACAAATCGACCCAGTAAAAGTCGACGCAATAAAAGACATAGCGTCTTAATATTTTCATTCGCGACATCACGGCTTTCCGTGGCTTACAAAAATGGTATAAATTTTACGGTTGACATTTTTCGCAGTGGTCATGATGAGGATGAAGCGTAACCCCGAGCCCATGCGATCGTTTTCGTACAGCGGTTTCAACCCCAACGGGCAGATGTCCGCGTTCACCGGCTTGGCCGAATACCCGATGTTCGGTGGCAGCTACGGGTCACCGCCGCAGGCCGGTCCGTACAACTACGGGCCACAACCGGCCACTCAAGACTCATACGGACCGCCGCAGGCTACCCAAGACTCCTACGGGCCGCCGCCGTCGGGCGTTGCGGGACAGCAGCAGACGCCGGCCACCGCCGCCGACTCCAACAACAAACAGCCACAACAGTACGGAGGCTCGTCGGCCGCAGGTAGCCAACAGCAACCGCAAGAGTACGCGCCACCGAAGTCGGTCGTGCCGGTCGATTCCAGGGAACAGAGCAACAACAGCGTGGAACAAGCAGACAACAAGAAACAGTACAGAGGTAAGCGTATCAATTTATTATACACCGGCCGCGCATGTGTACGATGATAATTGATATTATCGTGTATACCTACTTGTGTGATTTACTGGGCGTTCACCTTATTTCGTGTCCTTTCAAAAATGAATTTGTTCGAAATTTTGATTTTTTTACATTTTCAAGTGTATTGCTACTTACCTAAGTTATTTTTTATGTTTGGTAGACAGATTTTTTATGCCATTTAAGGATTCTCCTGTGTCAATATTATAATCTTGGTTGCTTTCATACAAAAAAACACCATAATTTACCGTACATTTTTATTTAAGCACATTATTTTTTTTTTTTAATATTTGTTGTACCTGTATAAAGTGACATTCAAACGAGTAATATCCAGAGTTGGTGTATTTTTACAATTTTTTTTTTTTAAAAACACAGTAATCGCTTGGATTTTAAACTGTTTAAAACATATGTTTTATTCTTTTTAAACAATTAACAAAACGTTTAAAACAAATGTGTTAAGCATAACAACCCTGGACTAGTATCTGAATTATTAAACTATATGTACCAAGGATATAATAAAGTTAAAAATAGCCTATGATAATATAACGGTTTAAGATTTCAAATAAATGAGGGCTACGATGATTTGAATGTATGGTTATTATTATTAATATATAAACATTTTATGTTTTTGTAAAAGTTGTCAATTATAATTGAAGATAGGTACGAGACGGAATACTTTTTAATACTTATTTTGAATTTGTATTTAGATGTTCTAAGTATTTTAAAAAAGCCATATGCTTAATAATATTTATTGTGGAGAAGGGTAGTTCTTATTTGAAACAAAAAAGTTTAAATCATCACGTCATGATACTACTTAAATGGTGCAGACAATTTATGTAACTGAAAATACTATGGTCTTTAAGACTTAAGTAGGTATAATCAAAATTTCCAAAAATCAAAACTGGTTGGTGAATCACCCTGTGTATGCGTACAGTAAGTTTGACCAGGTCGATGACTTTTATATCCTGATAAATATAAATATTGTGACCACCGTGATTCGAGGTTCACGTGATTATTTATATTATTTAGTTCAAACTATTTTATCGTATCGTTTACTAACTCCCGGGTGAATATAAAAAAATCTATTTTGAGTATAAATTCGTGTTTCTTAAAATCCATAAAACGTAAATATTTAAAAAATAATAAATAGAATTACTAATTTTAATTTTCCATTGAGTCTGTATTAAAACGGTTTTGTTACTCTAACAGCATTGGCAGGAAAAGGATGAACATATAAATGAATATATGTTTATTTAGTAGGTAGGCGAGTGCTCATGATGACAAACGCGAGATATCACAAACACAGTAATGTTGTAGTCGTGTGTAAAGTAAAATACCAAAATATAACATAATAGTTTTGTCAGATATGATAATATTACTATTATATTGTTCGCCTTAGCACGTCGTTGAGGTCATTGCCGTTAGCATACTAGCATAATATTATGTGCTGTTGATATTTTTTAAAAATATTTTATCTAGTCAATATATTATTATTAGAGTCGTGTACACGGCAATATTATTGTACATTATTATTATACTGTCAACCGTTTTAGTCTATTTTTACTGATTTTATACCGCAGTTTTCAATTGTTTTCTTAGTTGACACTGTTTTCCGTAGAACGTTTACAATAACTTTGCCATTGTTGACCTGCATGATTTAAGTACATGTTAATAATTTGTTTTATCGAGAAAAATATGTTTTCAAGGAATCTATTATCAGTTCAAAATATGCGTTCATAATTCATGAAACATATTATTATAAAAAGAAAAAGCAATTTATCAGAGATGAACAACATTTAATGCTCAGTATAATACTTCATCATATTTACAGATGACTAGTATAGATTATTGATTTATAATATTTTATAGAACCCGCATATTATGAACGAGTTCCAGAGTAAGAATATTATTGATTTACATGGACAACTGTTGATAATATTATGGATAAAAAAACGATTTATTTTATAGAAGACAACTAATGTTCAACATTAATTATTATTTAATAATAATAACAATAATAATTTGTAGAGTAATAATATAAAATAATAATTAATTGGCAATCTAGTTAATTACATTAATAAATACAATATAATGGCCAAATTCAACACTCAGGATATCCTATTAAATAATTAGTTTCTTTCGAGACTATGATCAACATAATCATTGGATAATGTCAAAACTTTTTCTTATAATGTCCTTTATAAAATAAGTTTTAGATGAGTAAAGCAATGTTTCTTTAGTTTACTGTATACTACGATACGGAAGTAGAAGTTCAACATAGAAATACCGCAGTTAAATATACTACCATCGTGTTAAATACTTTTCATATTTAAATGTACCTTAACGGTCACTGTCTATATTATTTTTCGTTTCCTACGTGGAACTATTTTATTATAGACGTCACACTTACAGCAATATTCTTCCAAGACATCCCTGTATTCTGTTGAATGCTTAAACTTGGCCTAACGGGATATTAAGAAAATCAAATACATTTTAAAGGAAATTAAAAATAATATGAACACTGTTTATTGAGTATAGTACACAATATAATATATTATATTATGATATACATTTTAGTATTATTATGCACGTATATACTTTATATATAGGATATAGCCTTTTGAATTATGTTATTGGTATTATTAAAAAACTATGAGTATAATATTGTATAGGTTAGGTTTTACCGTACAATTGCCAATCCCCAAAACCTAACCAGGGCGTCTATCGCGGGGGAAAATAGGGGAATCGTTTCGAATTAATTTTGAATTTATTATCCTACTGTTTATGTTACTTTGTACACAAAATGCACCAAATAATTTATAATTATAATTTTTTTTTGCTCGATAAACTTGGTAATTATCGCAGGCACACTATTTGGTAATATATTTCCACAAATGCTCTCCGGCCCACCTATATGAAGCTGATATCATAGGGTGTCGTATAAATGTATGAGATGCGTACCAGACAATAATAAAGTCACATATAGTAATAATAATAGTAATAATAATAAAAATATAGTAATGTGTTGGTAAATAATAACAAGTCATATTAATTATCGTTGTTATTGACAGGTCGCGATGGTCCGAGCAGCAACGCGGAAGCTTCGTTCAACGCTTGGTTTCCCATAATGTTCGGCGTTTTCCCCAACGGTGCCGGCAGCGGCAACGGTCAGTCGGGCAACGCGAACAACCGCGGTAACAACAACCAAGGACAGGGTCAGGACCAAGGTAACTCGTACGGGGGCAACGGTTACGAGAGGTCATCGGGCACGACGGTCATCGCAAACAGCGTGAGCAACGGCAGACACGGTGTGGCCTCCAGTCACGCGATTGCTTACGGCAATCCCAGGTCGTCGTCGCAAAACTAAACACGACCATCAGTCATAGTTGTTGGGATTAGAAAGACCCCGAGCTAATGTTTTTGTATAGAATTAAAAGGTCTTTCTAGTTCTCCACGATATATATATATATATATATTATGATGTTAGATACCGTAAAATAGGTTATCCCGCATACCAATGTATACCCTACCTACTTACAAAATATTTTCAAATTATAACTAATATATATATATATATTTATTTTTTTTTTGTTGCATATAACAATAATCGTGTGTATTATACTTTTAGCGGCATTTTGTAACAATAATTGGTACAATAAATCGATAAAATATGTGACAAACGTTGTATATGATTACTCCTGAAAATGTCATCTTTTTCATTTATTTTTTAGTTTTTACAATAACCTATCGTCTATCATAATTTATTACTCGCGTTGTCTGCTTGATGGTTATTGACAATGAGACTTGCGTGGAATTTCCCTATCCATTCTCACAATAACAACATCACTATTCCCGAACTTCGTCAGAATAGTTACTATAGGTGAGTATAAAATATTTACATTATTTTTTTTATCAAACGTGTATTATAATAAAATGATAAAATAGACATTTTTGATGAAGTGAACCAATTGATTTGCAATTATATTTACATACCTACATACATTGTTTATCATATTTACTTAGGCTTAAAAAAATAAAAAAATAACGTTTTTAACCTATGCATTTATATGTTGTTCGTTCAACTAATTTCCGTAATACTTCAATTAATAATATTGTGAATAATTATATGACACTAAGGTCTCATAAGAATAATAATTGTTATATTCAACTTTCACTTTTGTTTAAAAAAAGAAAGATGAATTATAGTATATATATATTACTAGGTTATACACTGGTACCAATTCAAAATATTTGACTATGAAACCAACCGAGGTCTAGTTAAACTGCACTTGTGGTAACACTCTTAGTATAAGCATTTAAATCTTTTACTTCAAGGAGATGAATTGTACACTAAGTGAACAAATAATAAATACCAATCTAAGAATATTATAGGTAAAATTACCTATATGTAAATGTATTGTTTAACAAATGCACGTGCAGCACATGTATTAATACATATGAAACTGACAACCAAAAGTATAGGCTAACTACATTTAATAATAAACTCGAGTATATTCAACAGATGGATAATAATATTAAGAAATTCGTACCTATAAAAAGCCTTAACGATAAATTTTTTTAATAGATCTGAAGAGTCAGCATATTTTTTTTTCATCTGATAGGCCATATTGTATCGACTAAAAGCAGCTGAATTAACTTTATTTCACTTAAACGATATGAATAAAATAATTAAGAAGTTTAATAAGAGCATTGAAAATATATCAAAGACAATGAAAAATAGTACTTGGTTATAAAATATGGGTTTCATTTAATTAAATTTTTAATATAATAGTTGAATCTCAAAGTACTGTGGCTAAGATAGTTTAATGCATGTGCAAATTGGACGGAAATATAACTCAAAATCACGTCGTACAGTACTCTTTACGTTTGCCTAAATAAGATAATTTAAAAGGTTTTTAATTTAAATATTTGTGTATTCATGCAAACAAGTTTAGAAATGATATAACATATTTATATTATAATAAAATATTCACACGAGCAAGTTTGTATAGCTATTTGGAGAAGAAAAAAAATTAAATAAACAAAATACAATTTTTCTTTTATTTCCAATAGTTAAGCTTCCACTTACTCAAAAGCAACCGATCTCAAAAACGACTTTTATGTCACACCAACGCTTAAGTCCAAGTCAATTCATCATTGCACATAAGACTCTCTTTCGTTTTATAATAGTAGTAGTGATAATAATAATAATAATAATAATAAGACGTTTTGATTTTTTCGAGAAAGAAGAAAATAACATTGGCCCGGCAGCGCATTAAGCACACAAAAGCGACACAAGCCCTTTTAACTTCTGAGATGCTTTTGTCAGGTATCTCCCGGTACGCTAAGCCCCGCGAAAGAAGAAGAAGAGAGTGAGACAGATGTATATACATATACATAAAGTTGCTCTTAATAGACAGATCGAGTCCCCTTAAGCTCCGAGACATTTTTAAATTATGATCTTCCATCGCCGCCGCCGCCACCGCGGCAGGTATATATATTATCGAGGAGGAGATGACGGCACGGTGGCGGAGTCACGCGCTTCTAATTATGAATGCGCGGCCAAGAGAACGGGTGGGAAGAAAAACGTCCCGGCAAGAGAGGAGGGCACTGTGGTGCGGCGGGAGGGGGGAGAAGGGGGATGCGAAGAAAAGAGACGTGGGTTTAGAGCTTTTGTGATGGAAAACGGCGGAAAATATTAACAAGTAAAAGATTTGAACAGACGACTCACGGGAGAGAGGCGCCGAAGGGATCAATTATGAAGTAGGATTACTACTGTACTATACACTAAAGGATGGGGTTGATGATGAAGAATGTCGTTTAAATTTCATTAATGTCAGTCCCCATTTTTATATTATATACATAATAACAATATGATGCGAGCGAACGGAATACGGCGAGAGGGGAAAGGCTATACACAGAAGAGAGTTTTTTTTATTTTTTTGTCCTACCGCGCCACACGCCGCGCCGCCGAGGTTCTTTTTGCGCGAAACATTATAAGAATTTAAGTCAGCCCCGAGCGACAACAACGATATATTAACGACCGCGGATCGTTATTGGCCATTACGCGCAGAAATAAGCCACGTCCCGGCCGTAGCAAGCCGAAAAAAAATTATTATTTTTTCATTTATTTTTTTTCTAAGTGAACGCGCTACTATAATATGTCACGCCGCAGCACGCGATAATATTATATCAGTCAACTGAGAAAACGGAGCGAAAACGAAATCGGATTTGGTATAATATAATATTTTAATTAGTGAAAATATTGTTGTGAATAATATAGTTTCTTTTATGGCATGATTATAGTGGAGAAATATATCAACGACTGATTAATCTACCAGCTGATTAACTCGGCTTCATCCGTGTGCAGTTTTATCGTGTTTTAATATTTTGTTTTATACTACAGGAAGAGAGTTAGATCATTACCTTTATTAATATTATAATAATCATAGTTATAATTATTTATTAGATCACCTTGATTTATTAAAAATAGTTGTTTCTGGGTACCGTTCTAAAAAATTATGAGGTACGATGTTGGTTTTTAACTTATTTATCTGTCTGAGTAATCAAGGCAACCTTTTATACATAAAAAAAAAATAATTTCTACTATGACTATTATAATTTGATATCTGCAACCAATGGCAACCATTTAGTAACAAAAAAATTTTTAATATACGCTCAGTTAATGGAACAAAATTTCTAACAAAACGTTAATATGAAAATGTTCTAATTCGATTAATCACAATCAAAGTACAATATTATTGTATGTACGATAATATTATGATACACAATAGTTGATAATATTATAATTTTATTTGTATCACTGATACAAGCATAGAGCGACCATTTTTAATATTTTATCATTAAAACACTAAATAAAAAAAAATAATAAATAATAATGTAAAAGTTTTAATTAAATACTTTTGTAATATATGTGTTGGTAGCAGTAAATAAACATTACGAGTAAAATAAAGTGCAGATCTGCTGCACTGTAAACCAATGACGTTATAAATAAAATTATATTATATTTGTTCACGGCGATGGAAAGGTTTTTCTTAGAATCAGTAATTAATATTAAAACTTTATTTAACTCGATTTATTTAAATTATTTTTGATCATATTTACGTGTCTTCGCGTATCTAGTATGGATTTTCTAGTCATTAAATGTCCATTCTAAAATATTATAAATGTACCGAACATTATAATTCACAGCATTGTACATATTTTTTTTGGTAAATAAAATATAACTATGACTGCCTACTAACTTCGGAATTATTTCTACTGGAAAAAGTTTTTGTAGAAATATTTAATAATAATAATAATAATTAATAGTAAGTCATAATAATGTACCGTTTTACTCATAATTTAATATAGTAATATATCAATACGTTTAAATGTGCTGGGTAGGCCACGGGACGAAATATCCTTTAAATATTATTCGGTTCATTTACTTTTACATACAAAAAACGTGCTCAACACGTCAGCGATGCAGTTTGATTCTAGATAGAGGTGCCTATATGGCTATATGAATCATGAAATGCATGGTAAATTCTATTACGGCGGAGGATGAATTTAAGACTGGACGTTAAAAGCCGACCAAGTCACCAAGAGCAGGTAATCGAGTCAGACCCTTTGAATAATATTATGGTACCAAAGAACGAACGAAGAAAGCACAGAGATATTATAATGAAATCACTGTGCGTGTTCTCAGACAAAGGTTAATTGACTATAGAGTGAAACTTCACGATTTCATTATTAGTTAAACGAATTATACATGTTCAATATTATGTATATTATATCCTTATAACGCACACATGCATATCTCGAAGACCCTGCAGACATATTCCGTAAGTCAAAAAAAATGATTTTTGAATAGTATTAATTACTGAGGGATTATTAATTAAATACCACATATTAAGTTCCTTCTTATACATTATTTATTATTAATGTGAGGACACACGGTTTTGATATATATTATTAAAATATACAATTTAGAACTGTTTATATTTAAAAATAATATTTATATATGGATAGGACCATGTTTCATTCTCAAACAATTAAAATGCTTAGTTTTTCCAAAAAAAAAAATACACCAATAACAATAAAATAGATAGTGTGAGGTGATCCATTTAACGTAAAGCATTCATTATTTTAGACTACTCTTTGATTTTTGAAAATATTATATTTACATAATTTGAAGTCGTTACAAAACGACATTTTTGAATATAATGGTATATTTTAGTATTTTTTATCGTTATCTAAGTTTTTTCCTATATTGATGTGGTCATACATCATACATTTTTAACTTAATTTTCCGAAGCAGAATAATATTCAGACTATCAATCTATAAAAATAAAAATACAGACTAGTAGCTTTTTAGTTATAAGTATTTAAAGTTTTTAACGAACAGGGGTAGTGGACCAACCAATAGAGTACGTTTTACCTTTTCAGGTAAGTACACGATTGCGCGCAATGCTGTTGCCTCCAGATAATTATATACAAGCATGAACCTAAGAACTCAAGTGCTGACGACACCTGTTGATGGCCATCACCATTATTATTTTACATATTTTTGAATTTTGAGGATTTCTGAACGAATTTTAAAACAAGCTGGATAGTTAAGGCGCCCGGTGCCAATGTAATTTTGTACACAAAAATATGCTCTAAAATATTAAATTACATTTTCAAATTGTATAGAATTGCAAAAAATTTAAAAAACTGGCACTTGGCTCCTTATGGCCACGGCATTGTGAATCTAAATTGTTGCAGAAAAAAAAAATATCGAAAATGTTAATTATAACTAGAAATGGGATTGAAAATAGTTTTTCGAGCATTGTTAAAGTTACATAGATTTTGAAGGATAAGGAGTGTATTATGACTGCTCAAACTGGGTCATTCAAGTAAACGGTGATCTAGTCGTCGACACATTCAAAATTTTGAAAATGTTAACTTTGTCGTACCTATGTGATGGTGACACCTGTTGATTGCCATTTTCAAACATATTTTAAATATTTTTGAATTTTGCGGTAGAATTATTTTTCAACACGGCTTATGTTATTAATTATACAATAGTTGGTACATTATTTTTTATAGTAGGTGGGCGTCTATATTCCCCTGCTGACACTTCAAATAATTATTCATAATGGATTTATGTTTTTTGGTGTAATATTTGAATTTTGTTAATACAGTCAACAGTCCATTGTCAATAATATCACCAACCAAAGTTGTTGGTTCATATTATTAGTATTAGTAAATCTATTACCTGAATTTTCAACAAAACAACCATAATACTTTGGGTTGAACCCACTGGCTCCCGTTTCACAAAAAAGTAAATTACCAAATGGATCTGATTTTTCACAACGCAAATTTCTTACCACTTCATATTATACATACTTAAGACTGTCTCAAAATAGGTGTGGTTAAAACTTTATTGGTATTTTTATCAATTTTATATTCTTTATAAATTATAAAAATTAAAAAATATTTGGTATTATAAAATATGTTGGGTTTATTTTTTAATTTTAGCGTTAAAAATAGAAAAACATATAAATATGAAAATTAAATGCGGTTTGGGCTTAATCAAACAATGGCTTAACAATGGTTTGGGATACACTGAATACCAGGTATAAAATACTAATTAATATATAGGTGTATTCAATAAAATGCAAATTATAATATTATATTTTATAATGTACATTTAACATTCATATAAACTGTATACAACTATAAAAACAAATGTAGACATTTATTAATTAATAATTTATATAAACTCAAATCCTTCATACTTAAGATCCGAAACTTTGGTTTCCGGGAAAAGAATCTCTCCGTCGACGGTGAACGCCGTTATAAACGTGGCTGTGACGTTGCCTTCTTCTTGAGTACTGATTGCAGTAATAACTGTATGGTTAGTTCCAGGAATAAATTTAAAACTAGCATAACCGTGGTTAGGTACTAGTTCGCCAATGCGTTCCACCTATATAACAAAAAAATAAAGCATGAAATATGATTAAGTAACACTCTAAAAAAATGCTGTAAAAGTAGCTGGAGTTGAAGGTGACCATTGTTTTGGACGTCTTTCAAGTTTCAAGTTCCAACATAACCAAATGATACCATTGCGCTTGTGCGAGAAAAAACTATAAACGACCGACGAATGACTTGTCGGAGATAAGTAGCCAATGAAGTTATCATTTCAAAAATTGGTTACTGTCACTCGATTTTAACAGATGGTTACGAAGAGGGTTTCCGCAAAATAAGTACCAAAATTGTTAACAGAATTCAGAGGACCACCGTATTGAAGTGTGTTCGGTATTAAAAATTTTAGTTTAAAAGGTTTATAATATGTTGGCCCCATGGTCATATTGTACCACACCTAAAGCAAAAATCGAACCTACTTAGTACATTTATATACGAGTGAATTGTGCAGTATTCCATCTAAAACATACCTACACGCTAATTAAATATATTATATTGTAATTAAGTTGTGTAACTATCAATTACCAAAGCCATTTTAGTTTTTAAATAGATACATATTACATAGTGTTTATACAATTAAAAATCTGGCTTGAACGCCCTAAACACTTAAATTAGGTAGTATTTTTTTAAATGAGTTATTGATGAGACAATAATATAGTGTTTATATATATATATATTATATATTATTTAAATTAATATTTAATTAATTATAAATCACAATTTATTGACTACAAGATGAAAACTATTAAGTATGCCAGATACTCAAAGTAAGAACAAAGATCAAATTTTAGTATTTCTTAGTTACATATAATATGTAGGAATACATAATCTAAACACATGGTTCAAGTATTAATTTATAAATTACAGTCATTGATATAGGTTATATCCAATAGGTAAGATTCCAAAAAAATACATGCAAGGTAAATTTTGAGATACAAAATCAAAACTACTTAAGTATAAAAATAAGCCGCAAAAGTCAGAAATAAAAACAACCACACCTATTAAATAGGTATTATTTACCTCGTTTGAAAGCACAAGAATCAAAATCAAAATAAACCGATATTTTAAATTGAATTTGACGCAATTTGAAAGTAAACACTTATATCACTGTATATTATTAGTTCCCGCGTTGGAAATAAATAGACAATACCTAATAGTATACGTAGTCGTATATCGCGTATTATATACGTACCTAAGTAAATTAAGCATATTATATTAGTATTGCGTTCACCTTAATGTCATCAAAATCCGGTGAGGCGGACAACAGAACGTTCGTGGCCTTCCGTTCGTCCGTCAACTGATCGAACGGTTCTACCGAAGCTTTTCTCGGCAAAAAGAACCATCGGCGATGCAAGTCACTCCACTCGACCGCCTCGTGAGTCATGTACCCCGGGAAGTGTATATTCAAAGCAGCCCGGACTTTGACGAAGTTTTCCGTCCAGTTTAGGTGTTGTACGCTGCCGGACTTGTCGATGGTCTTCACCCACATTGACGACCGATCGACCTTCTGACTGTTCACTGACACCAATTCCTTTCCGTGAGAGCCCACGTAGAGTTTCGAGTTCTTGACGGTGGCCCATTCGTTCTTCATTCCTGCAATAGGTACCGTGGTAAAGTTGTACCATGTCAAGCACTGAGTATGTTGCACATCAGACCCGCAATATAGAGACTTCATTCTTCATCTATTATTTTTAATCTAAAAGCCACTAAGTACCTTAGTAAAAGTAAAAACCCCTAATGTTCAATAGACACGATCATAACAATATTTTGATTAATTGTTTTAATTTAAAATATATTCGAGTTGCAAGCTCGTGAATAGCACGCGTGAGTAATTTAATAATTTTACCCAGTCCCCCCCCCCTATCAAACATAAAAAAAATAAATATTTTCTCGTTGCACCAACAGTAACGACAACAGAAGATGTTATGCTTTTTAAATAGTTACTTTTTAAATTTGTCAAAATAAGTGATGGAAATACAAAAATTCCATTTGATATTTCATAATGTGAATAAAAATATGCACGAAATGTATTGAAGGTTTTGAATTATTTTGAGAGCCAAATGTCAATATTATTTTGTTAAACAGTAAGTACATATTATATATTATTGTATACATATATTATTGTATATTAGTACTTAAATTATTACACGGATTCAAGGCAAGAAGAAGACATTAACGTTTATGAAAATATTTCTTTTGCACAGTTTCTAGTTTAATAACTAATAATATAAAATACTCGAATATAAAATAATTAAAATAGTTTATTTAAAATAATTACACGAAACTTAGCGAGACCGTTGCGACGACGCGCACTGTATACGACGTTTAATCGACAACTAACTATAGTAAAAATGATAATGATAATACTGAAATAACAACTGATTATAATATTTGATAATAATGATAATGAAATATTTTATAATTATGATGATATAAAATAATAAAATTTATATACATTTATTTTTGAAAATGTTGTTTTATAACAACTTAACCCTTTCACTGCTGAACTAGTTTTTCTAGTATACTGCACTGTGCGGGGGACAACATTTTTTTTTTTTTAAAGATAGGACGCATATATACGTCCATAGCACCTCAGAGTCGTTTACGTTTGACGAATGTAATATGCATATAATTTGCGTCAACAGCAGTGAAAATAATTAATATATTTACAATATATTTATAATTTACACGTGTAAATAGCTTTTGAAATAATGTTGAATGTCTTACACATTTAATGGATAACTCAGTATATAATGTATAGTATTACCTTTCATTGTTCGTCCATTTCCGTCACCAACTATCACCCACGGTATCAAAACGTTGTCGTGGATTAAATACACCAATCCAGTTTTGTCGTCTAGAGTTATTAGATTAGCATTGTAGGTGGCCAACTCTGATAGCTCTAAGCCTCGGCCGTTCATCGAAAATTGGGATTTGAACTGATCACCGTTACTCGTTGAATTATCCCATTCAATCGAGACGTTTTTGGTGGCTAGACTATAAGTCAGGTACCCTTTTTTAAAATAACTGACCCACGTAAAAGACTCGTCTAGGCTCACTGAGTTTCCGTCCAAATCACTGATGATAGCTATGCGGTACTTCACACTACCGTCGGGCAACGCTATTGGGTCGGTCAGTGGGTATCTAGTATCTATGAATTGCCTTATCAAATTGCAATTGGAATCCGAGACAGAGATTGCTGGGGCACCGAACGCAATGTCGGTGGCTATAGCTGCCAAAATCACTAAACTGGTCAGTTGGATGGACTGAAACATATTACATTAACAATAATTAGTAGGTATTCAATTAAATATCTTGTTAGGTATCGACAGAAAAATATATCATCAAATTAAAAATATAAAAATATATACACAAAACAAAATTATATATTATGTATTATGCAGTGTTAAATCGAATGAGGTGATGCACTTTAGTGCAAAATAAAGTAGAAGAAAATCGGCGAGATGGCTGATATTTTAAATTCTGAGCTGAACGATGATGATTTTACAATGATATTGTAAACATTTTATCTGGTAGAAGTAATACTTTGATTTTAATTTTTAACATCTTTTTTTTTGGAAAATTGAACCTGGTTGGTACTTATGAGAGGTTAATATTTTAAATTTGCAGTTGTTTGCAAAAGCATCGGGAAAAACAAAATAAAAAAATTAAGGAAAAATGGGGATGTTTACGCAAAAATAGGATTTGATCAAATCGATTTAGTTTCTTTATGTATTTAAAAAAAATAATAACCATATGTACTCTAATAATGCACTGGATTTTTATACTAACATTTCGACTCTTTTTGAGCTATATAATATAAACATTTTAAATTTTTCATTTTTTTTTTTTTTTTTTTCTATAAATGTCAATATAATTTTATTTGTTGGGTGAAAAAGCTTGAACATTTAAAGTTGTTGTTTTTTCAAAATTGTTTGTATAATTTTCCTAATTAAAAGAGGCCGTAGTGCAATGATCACACAGTAAGTTGACTACTACTCCCACAGTCATCGGTTCGATTCATAGCAAAGTGCAAAAAATTTGTGTGGATCACCATTTTCTCATAGTATCGTCCGATTGCGTCATCCGGTTTTTTAACTAGGTTAGGTTAGATTATAACACGTCTCCTCTTAGAGAAGGAGGTAGTATCATACATATACCTAGTGATATATACATAGATAAATATATCACATGATCTCCCAACTACCCACTTGAGATAAGCATTAACAAAGACCATGAAGTCGTTTTAATGAACGAATACAGAAAAAAAAATTATTAAAAAAAATACAGAGATTTTTTTAATTTTTGACTCCACATAAACTAAATTCACTTTGTTACCACAAAATGCATTAAAGTTGACAATTTCAGTAGTTTTTCCACTCCAAAAGGTGATAACAATTTATCAACAAAAAAAACACACATGATGGGAAAATATATACATTCATTGCTCCACTTAGAATCTAAAAGGCATTTTAGTATAAATAACATCTTAATAACATTGTAGTATATAGACTATTAGTTTTACATTTTCTGCACTTATAAAATACTAAGTTATTATAAAACTAATTTACTAAAAACATGCGTAATTTTAATTCTTACCATTATTTCTAGTTTCCAACAAACTGCAGTTATTATATAGAATTTATATACACAATTTAAGAACGAGAACTCGATTTAAAAAACGTTGCCTTTAATATTTATTTTACTTATATGTTACTTATCTACGTCTGACTAGCATAAAGGGAGACAACTACGCGTATTTAAATAAAACAATTATGAAAAATGAAAATGGTATGATAAGATTAGGTTAGGTTAGATAACATTATGAAAACTATAAAATGATGAATACAATATTTTATTATAATAAATATAATGATCTACAGACTTTGGGTTTTATTAAATTAACCTTTAGTGACGCGCTTGGTATCAGACCGTATAGTTACGCACGTGGGGTAATTGTTTTCCGTTCAAATAATATATATATTTTTAATACAGTTTAACTAACTACCACATGTATTTATATAAGAAATCATAGATTAATTTTTTTTTACTCTTTTTTAAAGTATATTATTAATCGTTACATTCAGTTTACGTAATTAATTTTTAATTTTCATGTGATAAACAAATTAAAAATTAAAAATAATATTTTGACATTTTAGCGATTGTACGATAATCAGAGATAGTGATCCATTGCTCAATGGAACACTTTCAAAATAGACTACGGAGTAAATAATTACCAAGCCCGCATCACCAAATGTTAATCAAATATAATTTCAATTTGTATTGGATTTATTTAACAAAATAAATATTAGACATATA
Organism: Nasonovia ribisnigri; assembly: GCA_027563435.1. Lineage (NCBI taxonomy): Eukaryota > Metazoa > Arthropoda > Insecta > Hemiptera > Aphididae > Nasonovia > Nasonovia ribisnigri. The sequence goes on along the minus strand of JANEHU010000253.1, from coordinate 885,032 downwards.
TACAATTATATCTTAAAATGCTTTAATCAGTGATGATAAGTAATGACAATATCAAATATTAAAAAAGGGGGTCAAGTGGATGTCGCTCTGCTGTACAGTAGGTTACAAGTAGATCACTGTATAATGGATGGTATTAAATTTTAATTCAATGATATATCATTGTATACGAAAAACGATTCTGAGCGGGGACGGTATGTCAGTCTAGGATATTTGAAATTATATTGATATTGTTATTTTACGGTAGCTGCTAAGTTGAATTAATATTATTCATATTATTTAATTATTAACATAAAATTATCAGTGATGCTAGAAAAATATTATAATATATACTTGTACTCGTTAAAATTGATTTTTATATGTAATTTCGTCTAAATTGGAATTTAAAATGTCTATAAAAAATAACTGTGTTTATATATTTTTTAGATTTTTTGATTACCAGTATGTACTATTTATTAGATTCTTTAATTTAAATTTTCAATCCTTAGTTATAAAAACTGACCATTTTATAATTGTTTAATTACAATAATTTATAATTTTTGAGATTTTGATGTATTTGGTCAAAATTCGAACTTTAAATGCTTTATAAAAAAAAATTGTGCCTATGTATTTTTAATATTTTTCAACTGATATTGTATTAATATATCAGGAGCCTTGTATTAAATTTTTACACTTTTTGGCCCAACAGATAAAACTTTATTGATATTTATTGAAAAAAAAACTAAAAAAATTGAAAACTGAAAATGTCCGTAAACAGCTCAAAAGATTCAAAATATATTCAAAATTAGATGGTGTATAGAAAATGCTTATATAAACATTCAGTGAAATTTTCATGCATCTACAGTTATTCGTTTTTGAATTGCAACAAAATAAGAAAATCGCTACATGAGAAATCGAGTGAATATCTAATCTTGTAAAAATTTAAACTTAAAATGCTCATAAAAATGTATTATGACTTGCTTATAAACTTTTTTTTATTGATAAAATTAGGCAAATTTATAAGGATTCTTGTATCACATTTTCAAACCTTAGACATAAAAAGAAAAATTTTTATGAATTTCTAACTCAAAATAAATTGCACATTTTCGTCATTTTTACGTATTTTGTAAAAATTTGAACTTTGATTACCTATAAAAAAAAAATTGTGACTACGACTAACACACATCAAAGTAAAATCAATACATTCATCGCTCCGCTCAGAATTAAAAAAACACACATCATTGTAAAATCAATACATTCATCGCTCCGTTCCGAATCTAAAATGTATAGTTTCAAGTAAAAAAAAAAAGAAAACCAAGGAAGTCGCTCTGCTCTACAATAATTACCTAGTAACTGTCGAGTGCACGACTTAGGTCTTTACAATCGTAATGGATTTGTTAGGTCTGAACTCGGTGATAAACCATTGTTTACCAAAAATTATTTTTCGAACACAGGACGTCTATATCAGTCTATATTTCTGAGGATATATTATTTTATTAATTATTTATATTGAGAATTGAGAATTTATTTTTACATTATTGCAACTCGTCCACCTGTAGGTGTATTCTAATTAAGATATATTTTCATATTTGCTGGTTACATATAGATATGACCTGTGGTGATTAATGGTGTGCTAGTATAAAATACGTAGGTGTTAAATGTCAATATGAATATTTATATCAAGTTAGATTAATATTTTTGCCACAGATTAGTGCTAGATTAAGAAATATATTCCACTTTGCTCATTAAAATATTAATTATCACTAACTTTAGGCAATTTTAGTTGTGCTGAGTAATATGATGAATATTAAACAATGTAAACTTATTTTTATTTAGTTAATTTTTTTTCATTTAGCATATTATTTTGAAATTGTTAACTCAAATTATCGGCATATTTTCTGGTTTCTCAGTGCTATAAATTCACAGCCATGCATTTCATAAATCAGAAAGTAATAACTAATAATAACTAAATTAATAAGTTACATTTTAAATCGAAAAATTATGTGTTTGACATCCCACATCTATATAACGCTGTTTATAATTTTTCCAAAATGTATTGATAAAAGGAAAATTAAATTGTATGCAATTGTTCTACTCGAAATACTCGATAACCACTAACCAGCATTGTTAAAACAACGCATATGCTTCGCTTTTTCCTAGTTTAGAAGTACATCACATTATTTTAGATTCTGAGCGGAGCGATGAATGTATTGATTTTACAATGATGTGTGTTTTTTTTTTAGTTTTTTTTTTATTTAGTTTTTTATTTTTTTATTCATTTTTTTTTATTTTTTTAGATTCTGAGCGGAGCGATGAATGTATTGGTTTTACAATGATGTGTGTTTTTTTTTTTATTTTTTTTTTATTTTTTTTATTTTATTTTTTATTTTTATTTTTATTTTTTTTTTTATTTTTTTTTTATTTTTGTGTCTGTCATCACGTTTTAGTACAGAAAAAATGCTTCGATTTTCTTTAATAGTACCTTTTCTGATAGGAAAGTGAATCTAGTTGGTACTTTGGGGGGTCAAAAGTTAAAATTTCCCAGTAGTTTTCATGAGCGCCTGGAAAAACAAATGAAAAATTATGGGAAAAACGGGAATTTTTACGGAAAACCAATTTTCGACAAAATCGATTTTGGTTTTTGGTATAACTCTAAAAGAAATGACCGTAGAGACATGAAATTTTGACCGAATGTTTACATATGCATTTTCTACACACCATAGCATTTTCAAAATATTCTGAATTATTTTGAGCTGTTAACGGACATTTTCAGTTTCCAATTTTTTTAGTTTTTTTTTCTATAAATGTCAATAAAATTTTATTTGTTGGGTAAAAAATCTTGAAAATTTAAGAGTAGGCTTCTAATATATAGTTTCAAAGGCAGATGAAAAATATTAAAAATCCGTAGTCACAATTTTTTTTTATAGGTAATCAAAGTTCAAATTTTGACAAAATACGTAAAAATGACGAAAATGTGCAATTTATTTTGAGTTAGAAATTCATAAAAATTTTTCTTTTTAAATCTAAGGTTTGAAAATGTAATACAAGATTCCTCATAAGTTTGCCTAATTTTATCAATAAAAAAATGTTTATAAGCAAGTCATAATAAATTTTTATGAGCATTTTAAGTTCAAATTTGTACAAGATTAGATATTCACTCGATTTCTCATGTAGCGATTTTCTTATTTTGTTGCAATTCAAAAACAAATAACTGTAGATGCATGAAAATTTCACTGAATGTTTATATAAGCATTTTCTATACACCATCTAATTTTGAATATATTTTGAATCTTTTTGAGCTGTTTACGGACATTTTCAGTTTTCAATTTTTTTAGTTTTTTTTTCAATAAATATCAATAAAGTTTTATCCGTTGGGCCAAAAAGTGTAAAAATTTAATACAAGGCTCCTGATATATTAATACAATATCAGTTGAAAAATATTAAAAATACATAGGCACAATTTTTTTTTATAAAGCATTTAAAGTTCGAATTTTGACAAAATTCATCAAAATCTCGAAAATTATCTATCATTGTAATTAAACAATTATAAAATGGTCAGTTTTTATAACTAAGGATTGAAAATTTAAAATAAAGATTCTAATAAATAGTAGATACTGTAAACAAAAAAATCTAAAAAATATATAAACACAGTTATTTTTTTCAGACATTTTAAGTTTAAATTTGGACGAAATTACATATTAAAATCAATTTTAATGAGTAAAAGTATATATTATAATATTTTTCTAGTATCACTGATAATTTAAGGTTAATAATTAAATAATATGAATAATATTAATTCAACTTAGCAGCTACCGTAAAATAACAATATCAATATAATTTAAAATATCCTAGACTGACATACTGTCTCCGCTCAGAATCGTTTTTCGTATACAATGATATTATATTATTGAATTCAAATTTAATACCATCCATTATAGTACAGTGATCTACTTGTAGCCTACTGTACAGCGGAGCGACATCCACTTGACCCCCCTTTTTATAAAATATATTGTGTTTGAGTTCTTCACTGTTATTGTACACCAATAATGGCTTATATTACCAATATTAAATTATAATAAAAGAAAGAAAAAGAGAACCATAGAAAACAATGCGTTGACGATACTCGTACATGTTTTGATTTTTTGCTACTCGAATATCGTGCCACTATATAAGAGGAGGTTCTATACTCAATATTTCACCAAAATACAAATTTTCATTCATATTGAAAAAAAGAAAATAATATGTAATCAATATAATACGTTCGGGCTTCCGAGTTTGTTTTCAATAAATACGGTCAAATGGGTCTGAGGACAATATCCGATAAACTATATACGCAGTATCGTCATTGACTCTGTTATATGATATTAACTTTTCCGATGAGTTACCATTACTCGGCGTATTTCTATATACACGCAGTACCTACTCATAATTTTAAACTACTTTATTTATAACCCTGCGGATTCAATATCCGGTTAAAGGTTTCCATTAATCACTTAAGATCAAACGAGCGTTTCAACTAAAATATAACGTAAACGTTTCAATGTTTGTCTTTTAAACTGATCAAATAATCAACATAAGTCATCCACCCGCAACGAAATTATAACATCTCTTTTTATAAATATACATATACTTTTGGGTTTAAATCAAAGGTCTCGGAGAAACCGTATTATTATTATTATTATTATTATTATATTATTATTATTACTCTGTACACCGGTAGAGCTTTTAATAGAGTTACCTATACTGGTTGGGTGATGTGATTAATGAACCATCTAATTAGCCGTCCCGATTTTACTCGACAGTAGCGGCGATTAAATTATACGCATACGTCTGTATAGACTCCTCATCTAGAGAGTAATCGAATTCGGTTGACCGAAAGGTCCACTTCAAAGGACCACCATATCAAACCCGAAGATATATATTATTATTATATTATTATTTAGTGGAACTCTTTATCTTAAGTGATCCTCTCGGAATATGCATTCAGCAAATAGATTATAATTTTTCATTCGACCCATACACTTAAGTATATTCTCGTTTATTGTATATTTACTTAAGCATTCCGACCTTACGGTAACTTATTTATAATTTGTATAATAATAGCATCCTTTAAATTATGAACGTAACAGATTAGTAATGAAAATTCAATATAAATTGTTTGGTTCGAATGCATAGGTACCTACACTACAATAATACCTACATAGCAGAGGTATTACAATTTTTTCATCCCGCGGTTCCTTTGTGTGTTCGCATTATTTTTAAGGCACACAAATTATTATGATGACATTGAAATAACAGAATATTTTAACCAATATGGGTGAAAATAACAGTGACTTAACTGCTAAAAATAAAACTTAAAGTAATCGGGTAATGCGTGTTTCTTTATCGTTTCCATAATCGTTTCCATAATCGCTTCAATCATCTCATCAGAATACATATACCTATAAAGATGCATTTTATAAAAATGTATCATACAAGTGTATTATGATTTTTGAAAACCTCAAAAGTATCGATCGTGTTTAAATATTTAAACCTACATAAGTAAAAAAATGTACAATTAAATTACAATAGATAATTTTAAAACCAATTAATTAAAAGAAACTATCATAGGTACCTATATTGGCATTATCGATGGTTATGGGCGTTTATTATTATTGTTCGGTCTTTCCGATTATTTACGAACTTAAAAGTACTAATAATTACATGTATAGTATTACTTAACATATATTAATAGTTACCAACAAATTTAAATAATTTTTTTCAAAATTTATTTTCGTGGAAACAGGAACCTTTCTGATTATTATTTATTTTTTTCATTGATCTTTACATAAAACATCGGCTGCTCAAGCCATTAGTTTGATATTAGCTTAAAACAAAATTATTTTACAGAGTTGTGATTACATTTTGATATTGCGTGGCTTAAATTAAATTATATAATTTAATTTATTTTATAAATTGTATGATATTGGTGGTTAATGGTAAGTCTGGTCCTACTTCTGATTTTTGTTTTGATATGTACGCAGTGTATTTTAGAAAGACCCGATAAATAAAATAACATTTCTTCTAATCAATAGTTAATTTTTATAATACTCTATGTTTTGATAAGAATAATATCCATACAGTTAATTTTGCACTTGCATAAATGTACGTATCAAAAACGGTCCAATATTTTTAGATTTTTTGATTAATATTGAGTATAATAAGTAGATTCATTATTATATAGTTTTCACTTAGTTATCCATGTTGTAAAATAATGTATATACTTATTTTTATTGTATGCACATACACTTTTAATAAAAGAGGCATCAATAGAGTTATAACATTTTAATTAATAAAATTTTTATTTAAAAATAAATATTAATAAAAAAGTCAATACTTTAATAATATTCTTTAATGACTTGAAACATACCCTCATTGGCAGAACTATAATAATATAAAACAAATAATTTTATTATGTTCAAGAATTTAAACGGATGATTTTTCTACAAAGTATACATTTTATAAGTTTGAGTTTTACTTATTGCCTTGCGCTAAAAATAAATGCTCTATATTAGAATTAAAAAAAAAAAAACAATTTAAATTAGAAATAAATGATATAATATAATCATTAATCGCATTGAACATTTAATTTTAATATAACAAAAAAAAGTAATTGAATTTTAAAGAGATACATATTAAACAACAATGGATGTTTAAACAATGTTAAAATTATAATTTAAGATTAATAAGTATGTTTTGTTCATAAAATTATCGTTAAAAAAACTTTACTAAATTTACTCAGTAAAAGTATGATGTATCAATAACTGAAAAGTATAAAATGTTATTGGAGTTTAGACGAATAATGTTTCTCAAAGAAACTTTAAAACATTTTCGTTTGTACATTATATTGAATCATAACCTCGGTCACACTTCATGCAATAGACATGCACTTCCTGCGCACACGAAGTTAAAATATATAATTACTAACTATCTTATTATTATTTTCCATAAAATATCTTAATGAACACCATTCGTTTACAATGTGTAAACAAATATAATTTATTAAATTGATAAAATAATTATTGTTTTTCTAATACTAATTTATATCATACAGTATTAATACATTTATACAACAATTTAAAAATTCAAAATATTCACCTACAATTTCTGGATGATGTTCATAGTATATCCACTCGTTATGAAAACGCCAAACCAGGAAATCCAATTCATAAAACAACATCTTCAACTCAGTAACCCTAAACTAATGATTTATTATATTATGTAGGTACTTACAAACTATTTGGATTAAATAAGGAAATAGTATTTTAAAGTTTTTTACTGATTATGAAAGTGCCAAAATGTGGTATTGTTTTTAAATACCTACAAATAAAAAATCTGAGAAAATAAATCTTAAAAGATGGTTAAAAAATCTTAAAAAAATTTTACTTCTAACGACTAATAGTATCTCATATTATACATTTGCCAGAAAGTTACTGTCAGATTTATGTGAAATTAAGATAAAACGATAACGACATATTATATGACTAAGAGAGACCACAATAATTTATTAATGTCGTTGCTCCGTCAAAACAAACATTATATAATTTGTAGGACTATAATAATAGGTTAGGGTAATACGTAGTTAACAATCGTACACCTAATTCAAACAAATCTTTAAATCTTTAAAAGTTTAAACTGATTTTTCTTTAAAGTGATTACAATGTCAAACACTCAAACATCTTTAGTTGACGGTTTTTTTATTCGTATAAAATCCGTTCGCAATCGGTGTATTATTCTTACGCATTGAGAAATAATTATATTATTATAATACTGCAGTCTTCGTGAAAAATAAAAAAAATAATCTAATCATTATAATATTGGTATCGAAATAATAATGGCAATTTTATTGCTATTATTTTTACTATAGGCACTTTATTCGTATTGTCTAGGAAACGTCTGTTTTTTTGGCGGAAACATACAAATGTTGAGATAATTATAGACATACGCTCACGGCTTTGCGTGGAGAGTTTATTGTCGGTTTTTATTTTTGTTTTTTGTAATTATCTTCTCGGTGACTATATTATAATATTATAAGACGACGCAGTAAAAAACAAATGGCCCCATTTAATTTCGGTTTAGACGTGTACGCATACTTAAGTTTCGGGGCTCCGTGGATTCGGGGGCAGCGTTGTTGTATATAATATACAACTTATACATAATATATACGTATACACAAAAGTATACGGGCGGGCACGTGACCTAACGGTGAATTATGCACAGTATAGTACGTGCTCATTGACGGGAGGAAAAAATGAGACAGTGATCCCTGTCTTAACCCGATAATTAAGAAAATAAACGGAGAAAAAAATGTCTTTCCGCCGCCGACGACCCAGTGCCACTTAACGCGGAGAATCCCCATGGCAAAATAAATAAAGAAAAAAAAACGTATAAATATAAGACCCCGGTAGTTTTCGTTTCCTCCCCTCCACGCCGTGACCCCGCGCCACCGCGCGCCGCTCCTGTCACCCCATCGTTATACTATATTAAACGCGAGCGTACAATATTATACACAGTCATTTTTGCCCCGCGCACTTTTTTTCTCCTCTTTTAATCCCGGCACTTAATTTGCGACGTCGATGTTGTTGCAGCAGCGCCAGTGTGTCTGTTCCGGAAAATATTTCCTCGTAGCGTGCAGGAAAAAAAAAATGGAAATAAAACATGAGAAATCCCACGACATCTTCACCGCCCTCACTCCGCCGTGATCCACACGACCGCATCGCACCCCCGTCCGCCTCCTTCCGGCATTCGGTTGATGAGTCTCCGTTTTAATCGCGTTCCACCCCGGCACCGTTAATTGACCAGACGCATTTTTCCCTTTCTTTACATTTCGTAATCCCGGTGAATTCGAAATACATGCAGACTCGCTTTCACGGATATTTTTTCACCCGCTCGCCACACCGTCCGCCGCGCGACTATCGTCACAGCGTAATATTGTAATACAGGGCGATTCGCCGAGCACGCACGCCCACAGTTTTTCGTTGAATGTTTTTAGTCATATTCAAATTCTGATTTTTTTGAAAAAAGGTACTCACTAGAAGTCCATTTTTTCAAATTCTTGAATCTTTTTCTACTACACTCCGAGGAGTGTTCCGCGGTGATACGGACTTCTGTATTTCAAATGAGAACCTCCTCCCGCGCTTTTTTAACTATAATTTACATAGTTGATAATTTTGATATACCTACGTTATTCGAAAAAAATTTGATTGCGTGGAATTTGGGTTATCAAATTGTTTATACTAAGGATGAAAAATGGTCTTACAGAAATATAAGTTAGTAGTAATGTTGGATTTAGTATTTATTTCGTACCATTTTCAAAGGCTACTAATGTTGATATATTATTCTTATTAACTACAATTTTAAATCACCATAATATAGCCACCATATCTACCAAACCCATTATTAAGGATCTATTATTCTTAGCGCATCAAGTTAAAAAACACAAAAACTATACTCGTTAAAATTTTGTTTATAGTGCGTTAATGTTTTCAGAAAAAATATTCGCGAAATATTTGAAAAAACGGAAGTTTACATCAGCCCCAGGAAACTCCTTGAGTTGCACAAATAATGTTAAAAATTTCAAAATTTAGTCTTTAAGTACAATATAAAAAAAGTCCAAAAATCAGATTTTCGAACAACTGTAATGCATCATTGAAAAAAAAAAACTGAGTAAGCTTGCCTGGTGAATCACCCTGTATATATAATGTAACACACACACACACTATTTAGTTTTATATTCAGCAACCCCCTCGAAAGTTTCTTCTTTTTATTTATTTCTGATCCGCAACGGCACTCGATTCTTTACTCGGGGATTACAGCGTGGCCGAGGAAATTGCTTTCTTTCGAATAATATAAATTAAAACAACGCTGCACGAAAAAAAAATCATAGTCTCCATGCATATTATTATTATTAAACATACAGACGCCGTCACCCCCACCGCCTGCAATTTTTGTTGATTTTCAAAACAATCTGTTCAGTAAAACACAAAAGTATAAGCGTATATTATTATGTCTGTGAAGCAGCTATGACCACTCAAAATTTAAATTTTTAATAAATTCATATTTTTCCAATAAATATTATATTCATTGGCAAATTAAGCAATAATTTATTTTCATTAATCCACAAAAGTTTACATCACAAGTTATTTCTTTAAAACCTGGTTGTCAACAACAATCACAAATAAAATAATTCTAAGGCATCCATATTTTAATTAAGTGAAATTAATTAATGAAAAGAAATTTATCGTTCCAAAATGGTGAGCAGAAAGTTCCAACAAAATTTTTGTCATAATTAAAAGAAGTTTGTTTTGTACATTTTGAATTTATGCTAACAAATAATTACAATAAAATGTTAGTGCACGCTTTTTAGTTTTCTAAATCGATTAATGCCTATTGACAGTTAGTTATAGAAATAATCTGTATGAACCCAAATCTCTATCATTACAAACTTTTATCACGTAGCTATGTAATGTTAGCTGCATGTAAGAGATAATTATGTTTTAAAATATATGGTGAAGGATCTCAAAAACCCAATATATATATAATATGTATATTGTATATATATATTTATATATATTATGTATATAAGCCAAATACCACTCATTCATTCATCGCTACATCTCAAAAACTACAAAACGGACGAACTTTGGAATAGCGGTTCCTCTGATGATCTAGATGTGCAATAAGAAAGGATTTTCCGATATTCGAATTTTAAAAGAGGTAGTCTGACAGGGATCCTGGGATTCATGGTGCAAATTTAAACTTTTTTTTGTGGTTGCTAAATGGTTGCTATTGATTACTCGGGTAGATCAGGTACAAGCACTATAAGCATGCATTGAATTGTCGAGCTTATGGTCTCGAATAAAGAAACTAGGTATAGCTATCTTAAAACCAAATGCATACATACTCTAAAGCTCATCTATTGAATTTGACGAAAATCTCAGAGATTGTATTTAGAGATGTCAGAAAAGTTTCAGAGAGTTGCCAAGTAAGTAGCCAATCCAATTCAATTCACGACTTTCGATTGCCCATATAGGTCGAATTATGTCACAAGTATATCATAAATCATAACTGTCACACTATGTTATAGCTTACTATACTTAAGCATAGAATATAATAAAACTCAACTAAATTTATTATGTATGATGTATTATTATTTATTACAATAAACATATTATCATTTTTGTCATATTCTAAGTTGAAACTATATCTGAAAAAATAATGTGTCAATTTCAAAAGTTTTTAGTTATTACCTACTTCTTATATTGTACTATGATAACAAACATTATTATTTACAACAAAACATAATAAAATCTATAGTCACATCAACAGACATAAATTAAATACACATTTATTTAACATTTCCGAAAAAAAAAAGAAATATAACAATTTTATTTAAGTAGGTAACTATTGTTTAAATGAGGCTTGGCACGGCGCGATGGTTGATACCAATCGCGCAATGTGACTGAGAGTAAGTAACGCCCGCTGCTACTAGTTCCTGGATGGGTGACCTACACGGGCTCGCAGTAGTAAAAACCTTGCCACATATACACGTTACAAACCATAATAACCAAAACCACACCGTACCATACCAACCTCGCCAACTACAGTTCATAATGCCCTATAGCAGATAATGGCCATAGTCAACGGACTTAGGTTCAATAAAAGAAAAAAAATATTATTTACATTTTTTCAATTTTAAAATAAAGTTAGTAAAGTCTTATTTATATATATTTACATTACAAAAATAAAATTATATATTGTATACAAATTGTTGTTCTATTTTTTTTTTATCTTCTTTCAGCAGGTATTCTATTCAGCTGGTAACTATGCTATTTTTAGTTATATGAAAGCAACTTTAAACATTATTATTTGCAACCAAATATTTTAAGGTCGTTAACACATTTGCGGTTTTGACTAAATTTGTTCACAATTTATTTATTTTTATTCACGAATACTTAAAAAAATAAGGTCGAATACTAAGTATAATTCACTCGTTTATAATATTAATATGATCGTTGAGTTTATTTATATGTATTACCTGTAGAGCTTTAGTAAATTATACTTTTCTGGTACTATTTTTTAATTTTTTTTTATTAAAGGTATACTTTAGAGTTTTGTCCACCTCTCGTGGTTTGAGGGGAACGGGGGAGGGGGGTAACCACCGGCAACTGGAAACTGAGCTCCGCCTATGACGCCTGTTCGTGTGGCGCGACTACCGGCTGGGCGGCGTCTCGGTACGTTTAGTTGCCACCCGACGCCTGTCAACCGGATCGCTCTCACACTTTATTTTAGTCAATAATTGACAAGCCACTATAGCCAGTCACAAGTCACAACATTATTATAACGTAACATTACTATCGTTTATATGCTTTGATATTTCAAATAGTTTTCCAATTCACGAAAACATAATAATATTGTATTATTAAATTAAAGTAATACCAACCAATATATCCATATTCTGTATATTATAATCTTATTATCCCATTAACATTGATTCAAAAGATATAAATTATAACATCATTTATATATACTAAAGAAAATATTGTTAACATAAGATTTTATAATCATATAGTTTTATAACTTTTAAATTATTAAAATAACAATAATAATTTGCACAAAAACCTAAAATATGTTCTAATAAATTTAAATCTTTTTACAGGATTAAGTTTGGTACATTCTAAATGGTCTAATATTTTTATTTACATTTCAAGTCTAAATAGGTAAAAGTTGCCAGTTCTCTTATCACATATGGATATGAATATAAAATATAAATACAATTTTTGGTTACCTTAAATGGCATAATAATATGGTCCCCAAAAGCGTTTACTACGACGTTTTACTCATTTAAAATTCAACATTAAAAGTCCTATTGTGAATAGCAGTTAATAAGGTGTTGGCTATAGGCAATTATTTTTGCAAATAAGTATATTCACAATCGTACTTAGTTGTAATTCATATTAGCACGGCATCGAGTAAATTTGGACTAAAACTCTCACGGACATCACCAACCTTATTTTATACTATATAGATTATTTGGATAAAAATCATGTAAATGATCCATTGGCTGTAGACATTGTTGGTTATCGCCTATTTGCGTACGTATTGTATAGGTACGCTGTACGTGCGTTTCCATTAAGTATCACTGTATTATACTTTACCGATATATATATTATACTGTCAGTATATAGAGAATTTTTTTTTATAAAATAGGTAAGCCTAATAACATCTGGCTATTGCCATCACCTTAAAGTCTGGGATGGTGAACGATTCGTCGGAATTGAAAGTCTCCACAGGCAATTTTCTGAAATAAACAAATAATATAGTCGTCAATCGTCAGGTCAACTCTTCGTGTTAACATATTCACAAAACTAGTTTTCAACAAACTAAAAGTGTCCAAAAGTTTTTAGATAAAGAAAAAATATGTGTTTTTATCTAGGTTCAAAAAAATATAAATAGGTAAGTACCTCGGTATTTCAGTATTTTTCTGTAGGTCTTATAACATATTTTCATGGGTAAAATCATAGAAGATAAAAATAATCATGATAATATTACGCAATGATATAATCTTAAATTCTATAAATTACTAAAAGTTTAAGATAGTTAATCTAAAGGTTGCCAGTATCGCAACTATATTATAGGTACAAGATGTACAAAGTGTGCACTACACATTGGCCTCTAACTAATAGATGTATCCAGCCCCCCTCCCCCCATCGATTTGTTAAAATTAATTTTGTAGCTGTGGATGTAGAGTTTTTAATAGAAGTAAAACAAAGAATTAAGAACAATATTATAATATATACAATCAAATATTAGTTTTAATTAATGCTGTATAGCTATATCTGTACAATAATTCATTCATACCTATTTTTCAACTGCACTAAAATTGTAGATACTTACAACAAAATTATTTTGCCCATACTTATAACTGTTGTACGAGTGCTTTATCGAAAACAATAGTTACATTTTCCAATTTTCCAATTTTTCAAATATTGTTTTGTTGGAAATGTAGATAAAAAAATCTGTTTAAGTAAAACTGCAAGTGCACTGTAAATCTATAAAAAAAAAAAAAACAGTTGCGACCACGTCATAGTTTTAAATCACACTACATTTTATAATAATGTTAAAACATATTAGAATCACGGCGGCTATGAAATGTGTTTTAAACAGTTAAAACCAAAAATCTACTATCTACTAGACTACCTTCGAAAATATAAATGGCGACTGTCATACCTTAAAATTTAAATACCTTTATAAAAAAACAAATAATATTTGGGCCCTTAAAGTTTCTAATGATTGTGCTATATTTTTTTTTCGTAATAATATTATATAAATACATTAAATCACGTGTTTTTCTACGTAGCCACCACCGCAACTGAAATGCAATTATAGACAATATATTAGTTATAACTATCAGAGATATTTTAGATTTTTTGACTAGTTTAAATTAATTGTTCATATTTAAAAGTAGATACTACCTACGTTTTCAATATTCCATTATTTAATGTTTCATTAAAATCAATATTTTTACAACGAGTAGATCATTCTCCAGATAAGATGTATGAGAATTCAATTGTTTAATATAAGACGGCCACACATACGTCATGTTGACATGTTTTTGTGCAGATAAAGTATTTGAATATCAGCTTGGATAGCTTTTGGTCACCAGTGTTGTTGTAGGACTAATCCTGAATTGCTAATAATTAATTAACATGACTTATTATTACGACAAAACTAAATCGTTACAAGATCACCTAAATATAGGTGACTCTCAAATTACCTCCTAAGTATAGATAATCCAAGACAGCGTTTTGTGAAGATAATATTGTAATATATATTATAATAGTATTAAGTATACTAACTTATATGTTTGACAATATAACATAATGATAATTTATCTAAATTATTATTATTTTTTTTTTTTTACCTGATATTTTTGATACAGTATATATTTATTAAGATATTTATATTTATTTATTAACCCTTAATTTACATTAAATCAACCAACATTGACTTATTAGGCACTCGATTTCTTTAATTCATTACCTTATTTTTAAAAAAAAAGTTAGGGAGTTAATTCAAGGGTCAGATGGAAGGAAATTTGTGTACGCCCAAATAATATTATACTAATTTAGAAAAAATAACTTGTATTATACTTGTTGTACTGATAAAGTGATAAGTGTAGAAAGTAACAATAGTTAATAAGACGTACTAAATTCAAGTTTGTCAAATCGCTTTTAGTAAAATCCGACTGGTGGGTGGGCGTCTGGAATAGGCAATTAAAGTTACGTGCACGCGTATTTTCGAAGTTAATTCATTTCTGTGTTCTCCGTACCTTAATACCAGTTCGCAAATAAACCAGGTTTTATCGTTTTACGATCTTTTATGAATTTTCAACCAATGAAGAACGTTTTGGACAGTATTTTAATACATCGTTAATATAATATTATAATTTATAAATTACGAAAATTGGTGATAATGACTGACATGATTCATTATAATTTATAACTCAAACAAGTAAATATTAGGGTAGATATCGTGTTATACTTTTTATTTGTACAGATAAAACTAAAATAAATTTAACAAAGTAAAAAACCCAATCACAATCTGAGTCGCTAAAAATTTAAAATCCTTTTTAAAAATCCTAGTCAAACAATGCGACCAACACGCACAAAATAATATAAAACTGAATCATTTCGAAGTATTTACAAATGTCGCGGCTCAACAATAATCAGAGTGAAAGAAAGTGTTAATATTGTACCCACACATAGACATGAGTATCTCCTCGGTTTGATGGGCCGAGCCTTACAACTATAGACCGTGTATTAGCTCTTGTGAGCTAGTTACGAGCCATAGAGGTTCAGGTCACCGCACTCGGCGCCCGGATCGTCATAAGGACCACCAGCATAGGGTTTCCTCGTACCTTTCTGATTCAGGTCGGCATGCCTTAGGGATCCTTTCTCCCACTAGGTATAGTGGTCGGTTACTATCTATCGCTGGTCCTACAGCCACCGCGTTGCAGCCGAAGTAGGTATACATCAACCTTGACGGGCACTACTTCCGGAATGGCGAGCCGGTCCGGCGTGCGGTGGGGCTCCCCTCTCCCGCGGCACCGACTAGGTTTAAAGTTGACGTCGGTTGGTCAACTCGAGGCGAACCTCTACCACTATTCTGGTTAGGTTAGACCAGCTAGTGGTTGACCTGTCGTCCCGCTAGATCCCTATCGATCGGGTGAGACTTGAGTACTCAATACACCGGATGATATGCTCCTTTGTATCCATCACTGTACCCGATTATTCTTTTAGTCACCTCGTACGATCAAGTTGGATAAGACAATTGTTACAATTCTATTCCCCAACAACAGGGATACACATAAACAGTATACATTCATATGATTATGTCATACGTTGCCCTATATGTACAGTAGAATCAGCTTATTACGATATTACAAGTAAAACGATTTGGTTGGTTTTATATCTTACGTGCAGTTATTGTTTTTGTCATCTAGATATAACAAAGTTCGGATATCATGATCTGATTCTCTAGGTCCCTTGAAGATCGTTATATAAGCGGATTTTACTGTATATCTATATAAAAATTTTGCATTTATTTTAGATGAGGTGATTTTATTTCATCGTGTGCACCTGCAGAGACGCAGAGTTATAATATATGCACTTTTATTATGTATACTGGCTTATCGTCGGTAAAAAGAAATCGATATTTTATTACTGCTACAACTACGTTATAATGTTGTTTTAATCGCTACGAGTAGACGTTCTGAGTAAACTCGATACCTGTAACATCGGAATCTCGTGTGGAAATAAGATTGCACCTCGTATATTATGTGAGTATATTATTAACACGATTTACATCGTCACTAACATGTTATCGACTCAGTTGCATTATATGTATAGCGCGCTAAAACTATATACTTAGAAATCGAATGCAATAATAAAGAAAACAACAAACAACCTAAAAGTATGTACAATACAATTATGATGATTTGCCAAGCATGCTCACCACTATGTTTTCATTTAATAATGAATTTATTCAATTTTCAAATATATCTTTCTAGAATTTAAAAATATTTTTAACGACGATATTTTCAAATTCTTGAGATTTTTTGTACTATAAGTACTTAATGAGTGTCCCGTGGGCGACACAAAAGTTTGTAGTATTTCAAATGAAAACCCGCATTTTTGCCATCATTTATTAAGTAGACAATTTTTTAATACTTAAAATTAAAATGAGTAGTTTTTCAAGTGTTAAAATATTTATGATAAGGATTAAAGTCCTTAAAAATGGTTTCTCAAAAATATAAAATATATGATAAATTATAAATGTTGTTATAGATTAATATTAATTACTAACATTTTCAATCCACCACAGCCCCATATATTTCAAACCCATTACCGTGCAACTAACAATTATCCTTAGTACCTACACAAAATTAAATAACTCAAACTATTCATTTGAATTTTATACAATATTTTCAGAAAAATGGTCTGCTAAATAATTTTCACTAAAAAATTTGATTGCCATTTGAAAAACAGAAGTAGTTATGTACGATGTTTCGCCACTGGAAACTTCTTAAGTAGTACGAAATATCTCAAGAATTTTAAAATAGAATTTTTAAGTCTATATTTAAATATTCCAAAATTCAGATTTTGAGTAACTGCATCATTGATAGAAAAAAAAGGTTAGGTGACCACTGACCATGCTGCCGAATCTACTCGTATTGTACAACCATTCAAAGGTACGTGTAATGAAATATGCATTTTGTACGCAATTTGTGTGTATGTAGTATACAATATTGCAATGTGCATGTAATTATACACAAATAATCATAATATGTATTAGGTAGTATGTACTAATGCGTTTTAGTAGTTTCTACCGACTACAACTAAGGAATATGGATGTCGCGAAACAATGAGTATATAGTTGTAGGTATGGGCACACAGAACAGTTACAACACCGAATGTGAACGGAAACGACGTTCTTATTTTGATCAATTTCGTCTTTTCTCGTGTTCATACAGCGGATAATTTTTGCATGGGAAATTCTTCGCCGATCAAAATAAAAATAATAATATAATTGTAATGTGACATATTTACTGTATACTATAGTGCAGAGGTTTGGCTCCGTATGGATTTCCATTTTTCACACAATCTCACTCGAACCAACGGTGAGAACAACGTTTCACAAAAAACCAGCACATAATAATAATATAATAATATTATATTAATACGTTGTTCACACATCTAAATAAGAAAAATAACAAATAACAAAATTTAATTAAAATAGAAATAAAATATTCCTAATATAATATGCTTTGTACATATATTTATTATTTGTCAGAAATTATTATAAAATATTGTACTCCAAAAGAAAAGTGTTATGTTTTGTCCTCAATGTTAATTTGTGCTAGTTTTAAATTTACCTTATAGGTATAACGAAAATGTGCATTTTCACATCCAGTTACATATTTACATTAATATATAATATACATTTTAAGTAAAACTGTTTTTAAACTGAAACTTTTTTAAAACTATTAAAATTTGAATTTAATAAATTATGATGGCAACATAACTGGGTAATAAATAATAATAAGTAACATACGAATATATGACCCAATTTTACTGAGATGCTTTTTTTAACACATATTTTATAAAGTGATTAAAATATGTTTACTTTTAGTATATACACCAACAATAACTAACAAATTAAATTGCAAAATAAGTATTTATTTGGTATTATGTGCGTGGATCAGTTTTAATGGTTGACATGGACATGTTTTAAACAAATAAAGGTTCCTTAAAAAAATAATTTGTTTAACGTCTTAACTGTTTAATAGGAAATATAATGCTTATCAAGCCAATTAAATAATTTGAACGAAAAAACTTATACTAATCACAATATGATATTAGTTATGTACGTTATAAGATGTTTTCAGTTATATTTTTTTGTTGCTGATTTAGTATACAAATAACAAAGCGAAATAATTGTTATAATAATGTAATATTTAGAAAATAACTCGTCATTATGCTATTTCTGCTGCCTTTACCTATTGAAGTATTCTCTGCATATTCCATTTCCTAATCCACTTATCAGTTATCCTTATCAATATAGAATAATATTAAACAAACTGACACAGATTTGAGTAAAATAAGTTAGGCAAGTATTCGAATACTGATCTTGAGATACATACTGTATGACTCACTTAGTTCCATGTTCAACGTTAGTTATTCTACTTTTATTATGTTGTAAATTATTATTAATTTGTGAACCAATATTTAATTAATTTTTAAAATGTTTCAATTATATCAAAATAATTAGTATTTATTTTATATATTTTCTAGAAATTTACAATTAAATATTTCAATGTGTACAATATTAAATTCCAATTTGTCTACGGATATTTAGCTCAGATGTTTATTCTGATACAAATATTATCTTTTGTATTATTTATTTATGATATTGATCTTAATTATTATAAACACAGATCATCTGCAGTAAAACAATCTTATAAATTTTGTTACAATTATAGCACGTATAACAAGTCATACATTTCAATTTCAAAAATATAATATAGTAAAACTCAATAAATCCCTAAAAGTTTATATCTAACTTAGTTACATGTATCCAATACCTACATGGGATGCAGGCGTTCTGATAGTAGCTACAAACGATCGAGCATAAAACACCTTTTTTACGACACGATTGAGCAAATTATTGAGCGTATCATAGAATATAGAAATACAAAAGAAATCTACAAGATTAAGCATAAAAATCTTTGCTATATTGCCATTTTCAATTTTGAACTATATTATACAAAAAATATTTATATAAACACTTATAATAATTTAAAATATTGGTACGAGACACTACCAGTTCATAAATAACACGACTTTATAGTTAATAATAGTATAATTTATATTTGAATAGATTCACTAGGGCCAATTCTTCATTCCGATAAAATTATTTTTATATTATTCATATTCATATTAAGAAAATAAACTCAAACTTTTTTAACGCACTATGTGATACGAGTATACGAGTATATTTTAGGTGTTTGAACACTTTGAACACAACTGTATTATTTCTATAATAACTTTGGAATAAATTATTACTTTTCCCCGCAATGATAAAATATGTTTAAAACGTCGCATCTATAACGGTCAGTATACTACGGATAAAAATAAAACTAATACTTGTTGCTCTGGAACTAGTTTATTAATCGATAACATTGTCGATAAATCTAGACTCGGCTCACGGCTCGCGGCTAGTTTAAATTTGGTATCATAATAATTGCTGTAATAATACTTGAAAATAATAAAATACAAAATTTCGGCAACGTAAATGTGGCAACGTCACATAAAATATTCTATACTCAATTATGTTGCTTAAAATATGCTTAATCATGTTTTACCGCTGTAAGTTATCCATCTGTTAGGTTTGTCTGCCATGAAGACGCGTAATCTACGATTTGTGAGCCTGTTGTCCTATAAATTAGCTAAATAAATTGTCCTTTTACATGGGAATCATTCAAGCTAATTTGAATAACAAACCGTTCCTCTCGTTGTATCGCTGGGAGAATGGAGTTGATAGCCTGACCGACGACCGTGGCCCTCCCTCTATGTGCTATTGTAAACACTAAAGTTCTAACAAACAGAAAATAACCATGACATCATAATAAATACCACCAACAAGGTGCTAATTCCTAGCATTCTATTATAACCATAGAGTAAGAATAAAGGTAGGTTATATGATTTTAACACTTACCTAGTATTATAATAATATAATAATTTTCATAAGATATAATATATGATATGATGGTTTAATTATTATTAATTACGTTTGTTACCTATTACTATTGACGCAGGTGTAAATCCTTACTGAGTCATGAGTGGATCCTACCAGAGCGTACCTGGTAGAATATACTCTGTACATGGTACTTATGCAAGTACGGTACTTGCATGAATAGTTGCCCCCCCCCCCAATGACAATTTATTTGAACATTTTTTATTTTATTTTATTAACTGGTACTTTTTTCTGGGGACTTATTTTCCGTTTACCTCCTCGAATGTGGGCTGAGTGGTTGAGCAGATCAGCCCCACCCCACACGCTTCTTATTTTTTGTTTATACTGGATTATGAAATGGTTTACAAATTCTAATAATCAATATGCAAACGGACTACATATAGGTAATTAATTCTTAACATGTTTAGCTCCACGGCTATTATCGGCTATTATCTACATATTATTATATTGGTTCTCGGCGCATGACAAAATAATATTATAGACATACCTAATAATATTGGTACAACGTACAAACTAATAAATCTGAAGAATATTTTCACATATCAGTTTTTATTCCATACTTAGATTATTTTATAAGTCAATTAAAATCTAGATTTCTTAATCATAAAAATGTAGTCAAAAAAATTGAGACGACTGGAATTTATTTTATAAAATAATATTACATACGACTATACGAAAATATATTTACTTAAACCCACTCCAAAAACCGCATAATGACGTAACAGTTAAAAGATATCATAGCTTATATTAATTATGTATAAACTGTGACCCACCCCCCACAAGAAAATTTGAAAATACGCCACTGCCTAATATAATATATATCATACCTATTATGTATGTAAATATATATAATATATACAAATAGTAGGTATAGGCATAAGTGCATAACTATCAAATATCTCATGATATTATGTATTTTTTTCAATGTCTCAAAAACTTAAAACGTTGATTTGAAACCAGGCACTTTAAACTTATTAATTTTTATTTTGCCAAATTAATACCCATTATACGACCAAAAAGTTACCAGTCCAAACGTTTTATTTGGTGCATATACTTCTTGATCCAAAATTAAAATTGTTAGGTAAGTTGAGTCCAAATAAAAAATATTAAGAAAGCGTCTTATAGGCTATAGCTTTCGATTTATGAATCCTAGTCGTGTCCTTAACTATCATTATAATAATTTAACAAGCTGCAGAATAATATTAATCATTATTAATTATATTTTGTATTACTATAGACAAAAATGTAGCCTATCTTCTTCCCCGAAGTCTTATCTACCACTGTACCAAGTTTTATCGCAATCAGACGAACGTTTAGGAATGGACAAAAGACACAGGTTTAGGTAGGTATTAGGTATACGAACATTTTTTGTCTTTTATATAATATATAGATTTTATATTATGTGATAATAGATATTATAAAATAATAAAATAATAACTTCAAAAAACAATAACCATGGTCCATAATTTTAATTATGGTTAAAAATTCTGTACGACATTTAAAAGAACCAATTAGTAATTATACGTACACACTACACATAACAAACGATTGTTGACTTTTGACCTCATCCTTCTCTATAGTCACTGGAGAAGATCCTATAACCACTAAGACACTATAATATTATGTTGCGCCACTGATAAATCGTTAAAAATAATAAAACGTCATACTCACTAATCACTATATTGTTATAATAACATATGTGAAACGTAAACATATTATTATAATATAATAATCAATTATATTATAATATTCTAGGTCTGAGAGAACGATTTCTGGGAAAACGAATGGAGCGGGATGGGACTGGGACCCTACTATACTATGTATTAGATATTTTTTTAAATTTTATTTGTCATTAATACAAATTAACATAGTGCATTATTTATAAACATTTTTATGAAAATCTATCTTTTTTTCAGCAAGCTTGTGATAGACATATAGAGAATTTTAGAACAAACGAATAAGAAAAACTACAGACATAGGTACATTGAAATAAAATATAAGTACAAATATTATTGATTAAAACTTAACTGAATGAGTATTAAAATTAATTGAAACGAGGGGATATACTTATTAAGAAAAAAAAAAATAAGCGCAATTATAATGACATACTTTAATAATACATGTCGTAATAATAACAACTATACCTACCTATATATTATATCTGCGCGGCTGCAACTGTATTATATACCGAGGTATATAAATAATATGTCATTCGTGATGATTCGCGTGGTACGAAGTGCGTGTTCATAATAATATTAGGTGTACAGGTATACGAACACGCGAGTCGGAGCTTTTGTGCTAGCGGAGGTGTTTTGTATTGTGTTTTAATATTATTATTATTATTATTATACATCATAATAATATTATTATGTTATAAAAGCGAAGGGAATCCACTCGAAGGCGGGTCCCGAAACGCCGGAGAGGGCGTATTTATGTCGTCTCGCGGCGCGCGCGGTAAAAGACGCCACCGCCGTCGCAGTCGTCGTCGTCCGCGGTTTTCGCTTGTGAAGACGAGGCGGCGGCTGTGGCGGGTGAACGCGAAAGACGACCGTCGCGCGCCGGGGGGTGGGAGGGGGGAGGCGTCGTCGAATAATATTCGCGTCCGACCGACAGCGGCGGCAGTGGTTGCGGCGGCACATGTTGTCGTCGCGCAGTTCAGTCGGCTCCGGAACGCGACCGCGTGGCCACGTGTTCTGCTGATCGTCCTATCTCCGACGCGTACCGCTCGTCCGACCGACCGACCGCCGCCGCCGCCGCCGCACACGACGAATGCGATCATCACCACTGCGGCGCCACGTCAATAAATTTATCGCCGTCGTCGATACCATTATCTGCCATTCGAATCCATACCGCGGTAACCGCTCGCAGTTTAACATTTTAAAAGGCGTCCTGCTGCCGCAGGACGGTTTCCGAAAAGCCCTGACCGTTGTAAGACACGTTTACTGTAACGTCGTCACGAGTCCGGGTACCTAACCTAACCGGGTAACGATTTCCCCGGCATGGACTTCCAGAGCGCCATGGAGACGTTCGCCGAAGCGTGGGTGGTCGCCAGTGCCAAAGGCACGTTTACCTATCCGCCGATCAACGGATTTCAGGTCAGTTTTATTACTACAGCTCCGGCCACGTATATAATATGAATTGTATTGTGATTTTGAGTTTCCGAAAACCGTAGAAATATAATATTATTTTTTTTTGTAACTGTCATGCCCTGAGCATCGTGAAGCAATTCCCGTTTTTAAAATATATTATATAGGTACTGCACGACGATAATACGGTATGTTATGTCAAAGTTTACGCAGTTTTTTAAAAAATATTTTTTACAAAATATATATTTTCGATCTAGATTGTGTGACGTGTTTTAAAAAAAAATACCAAAATTATCGTCGCAGCTATATAAACACGCCTCGAAAAACAAAATATGATATGAATACTGTGTATCTAAAATGTGCAAAAAAAAAAAGTAAAAAAATACGTTCATTACTCTCATTCAGTCATTCTGCACACACGCTAAGTCTGAGAAAAACACTTTATTTCAACATTTTGTATTTGCGGGTGTATTACGAATAATAAATCATCGTATTCAAGCTAATCGTAAAATTTTTTTAACTGGCGTCCCAAACTTAAATTTACAACGTTGAAAACTCGTAAAAACGATTTCGTCTCTTATTAACAGTGTTGGGAATAGATGACTAAAATATTATATAAATAAAGATAATAGATTATTGATGGAAATTTATCTAGATAAAGATAGTAGATAAAAAATACTAAAATATCTAGATAAATGGAATTTATCTAGATAAAGATAATAGATAAATTGAATTTATCTAGATAAAGATCATAGATAAATGGAATTTATCTAGATAAAGATAATAGATAAATGGAATTTATCTAGATAAAAAAATAGATAAACATTTTTTTGTATTTTTTTAAACATGACATAAAATTTGCAGTGACTGGAAGGCCCAAGGTGAGGGGAACCACTTGAATAAATACCTACCATATTATATATACCTACTATATAGCCTTGCCTGTATAGTTACTACACAAACCAAGCGGGGGTAACCAGCTCTTCAACCACCCTAAATATTCCACTAGAACGATGGGTATAACTATTTATTAATATTTTTCTACCCAAATAATATTCTCCTGAAAAAAAAAACAAAACTGTGGTCTGTGTTACGTAAATTTACCATTCGTACGTGTGTAAGACGGAGACAACAAGTGCACGGGTAGCGTCCTCTTAAGTTCTTAACACATTAAGAACACTTAATTACTTAATCAGATTAGTTAAAATTGTTAAAATATCTTAAAATATTTTCAGTTATTAAAATGTGTTATAAATTATAATAAACAAATTTGTTAGGTTTCAAGAACACAAGAGAATGATAATGACAGTTTTTGGCCGCGTTGACGCGTTGTATTGCGTTTTGATAATCTGATTCTAAAATACTCTGAGCTCTGAAGTACCTTTTAGATATTTATATTAATTATGAATACTGTCTGTATATATGTAATATAATTGACATTGATAATGGTGTCTAATATATTATATTATAATTTATAATAGATATATAATATAATATGTTTAGCTGCAATAGTCGTCGCGTCTGTGGGCAGTGTACGAAACACACCCGTACATAGTATGTTTTCGTGGGTAATTTCACGGGATATACAAAATATTATACATACTCAAATTGATACAATATATTTATTTTATTTTATACTATTAGATTATAAGATTATTTTATGTATAATGTATATAAATTAATTCGTTTAAAACAGTATACGTTACGTAGAAACACTCTATAACAAAATGTGTACAACAATAATACTATTATACAATAATACTATTACAATAATACTATTATTATTTATTATATGAAACGACGTGTTTTTCTGCCGTCACAGCCGATCAGAAATAAGTAATAACCATGTGGCATGTACCTTCATTAAATTAACGCAAAACCTATAAATGAATTTAGACCACAGAATAAATTAAATTTGTGTATTGACTAGCCAGATAACTTTTATTTTATATTTTTTAAGTGTATGACTACTTGAAATTGGTTCAAACCAGTGGCGTTCTCAGGAATTTTCTATGGGGGGAGGAGGTTCTTAAAATTTGCTTGAATTTCAATACACAATATTTAAAATACTTTCAACTTTCAATTCTCAGTCCATGATCTCTATCCATTCTCTTTACCGTTTTACACAACTAACTACTTCTGTAACTGGCCAATTTATAGAATATTTATAGGATATTTTATTTTACTTTTTATTTAATTCAAATTAAAATATTGATTTTTCGGACATAATGTCAAGAACTTTTTCTGAATCAACAGGCACATCTTTATGAATGGCCAACAATGTTAGTCCATTAAGACGGTCCTAGAAAATAGTAGAAGTAGAATCGACAGCTTTTTTTTCGAGAAAAAATTTAAAATACTACTACTATTTCTTTTCATTTTAATAAATCAAACAAGATTCGTACAATCCATAGAATAGAACATAACGTCAGAACACTCAGAACACAATTGTGAATTGTGACTCTTTAATTGAAAAAATACGAAAACGTTTATGCGATAACAAATTGTAAATAACCATAATAGATATAGTCGATATAGCTGATTAAGTCTGTGTAAATAACCAGCCGAAAAATGAAATTACATAATATAACGAACCACACTTTGGTTAATAATATGTTTGTAAGTTGTTATCACTGTGTTGTTATTATCATAATATCATAATATATCAATAATCACGATAAAGAAAAAATATAAAAAAAAAATAATAATAATAACTAGTCACAATTCACAAACATATAATATCAAAAGTATAGACAAAACGTCATCGTGTATTACTAAAATGTAAGAAAATAAAGATCCTTGGGGGGGGGATCTATCCCGCATATCCCCGCCCCCGTGATAACGCACATGGTTCAAACTATTTAAATTACTATAAACTTCTATTAAATTACATTAGTATAGTTTTCGAACACAAAATGTAAAAATGCATATTATTATACTATAATATGAAACAAATATCTATACATAAAAAAAATATTTAGTTAAATTAATATAGATAACTGAAGTTTTCATCTAAGATAAATAAAAAGATGACCAGTAAATTTTTATCTAGATAAGATAATAGATAATGAAATTTTCATCTAAATAAGTCGCAACACTACTTGTCTTGCTAAACCGGTGTATAATTATATACATGTGTATTGTGTAGTGTATGTTATTGTTAATATCTGATATTGTAATGTTGTTCCAAATAATATTAATAATATATATTTCGTAACATAATTTAATTACTGCATTAGTATAATATGTAAATTAATATCGAGCTTAAGTAAATTTTTTTTAGATATCAATCGTTTGTAATATTTTTAGTTTTAATTGCTTTTAATATGTATGTTTATTTTTGTTCGAATAAATTAGAATAAGATAATTTACATATGCTAAAAAGATAAAAACATAAAGTCCTGACAATTAATAAAGGTTAATTATTTCAAATTTAATCATTGTGAAAAAAAAAACAATAACGTTTCGTTTTGTTGCGATCATTTGAATTCATAACTGCACAATAAATATTTAAACAATAGGTAACTGTTTAAATATCACAATAGTACCAAGCTAAATCGTACAAACTAATGCTGTTCGAGTTTTTTTTTAAAAAAAGTGATCTACCACATATAATCTTGAAATCGATAAACTTTTATTTAATGACACAATTATTTTATATCTCATTTAATGTCTAATATTACCATTAACGTGAATAAATTAATTTAAGGAAGCTGGGAATAATACGTCATGCCAATTGAAACTATATATTAATTGAACATGACGCACAAATAAAAAAAATTCACGAATAAATTATAAAAATATAGGTGATATAATTTAACGTAAAGACACTTATTATTTCAAAAACTATTAACGTTATTGAATACATTTTTTTTACTTAATTTGAAGTTATAACAAAGCAACAATATTCAGAGTTTGAAACTGTGTGTAAACTGCAACTTATTAAAACGATACATAATTACATAAAGAAAGTACTGAATATATATATTATTTTGTTTTGTAATTACCTAGGTATAATAATATGTACCTACTTCAAATTATGTAAATAAAATTTTTTAAACACATTTATAGTTTTTTGAATAGTTTTCGAAATAATGGCGGTACCTACCAGACTACCGAACTACCTTTCTTTAAAATAATTATCCGTTATAGTATGATATTAGTTACTGCTGAAGCGTAATACCATGGATTTTGTCTGGAATCCGTCAACTGGTGGTTTAAAAGTTTTTACCCTCGAAGTCACCGAGCGCCACCGTGCGCAACAATATTATGTTTTCACTTCGTAAAACGTGCACGTTATGCAACAGATTTGTTGAAAGCTAAGCTAATCTTTCGCAAGTGTAAGTGTAACTCGGTCGTAAGTGCGAGAGAAAAATGAGAAGTAGGGTAGAAATAACATACCTGCCGACTCTCGAGTCGGCTATATTCGCTTTATTTATTTAATTTATTTTCGCCCGTTAAACGTCTCTATTTTGTGTCTTGTTTATAAAAGGGCGAGCACTTGAACGACAGCCGTAAAAAGCTTTTAAACGGTAAAAAATAGATCAACTGGTTGTGCTTTTCGAGTGGTTATTACCACATTATTTTCGTTGTAGAAAATAAAACAAGAGTCCTCTGTTATATTAACAGCTAACCAATCGACTTTAAAATATAATACGATATAATGTTTTCTATAATACACGACGTACTACATCGAGTAACTAAACACTATCGTCGTATGGGTTGTACGCCAAAATGAGTATATATAAATACTTTTTTATTAGTTTTAACATTTTATGATATGCGCACATTATGTTTGTATATTCTACATATAGTATATTAGTAAATCGTTTAACAACACAGGACCGCGATGTTTAACATTATCACATAAAATAATACTGTCAACTTCGTAGTGTTTGAGATTATTCGTTCATAATATTCAATGCAATAGTTGTATTGCATGGTGTTTAAAACTAACTTTATTTCATAAAAAGACCAATTACGGATTAGGCAATAGTCAATAATTGTACTCTTAGGCAAAAACGTAATAGGTATTATCTATTCTAATGAAACAATGTATACAAAAATATTTGAAAATTAATTGTAACCGTAGTTATATATGTATATATAATATATTGTACTCTATTCATTCATACAAGTTATAATTAAACAATGTACATATTTATTAATATTATAAGCCTAAGCACTTCTAAAATTATAGATACCATTTATTTGTTATTCAATATTATATATAGATACATACAAGACAAATTTACATTTATGGTTCTTCGTCAAATTAATCTGAGTATTTTTAATTTTCTGTACTGAATGCCTTCGGGTAAGTATTTAAAATAAATAAAAATTCTACACTAGAAAAAAAAATAAAATTAAGCCTTCTCAATAAGTCAGTATAAATTGATTTATGATTAGGTAGTCTAGAACTCCTCTTCACCGTGATAATTATTATTGGTTAACATAACAGTTTTGCGCAGCGTATTTACGATAATATTACGATAGTACGTTAACACGGAATAAGCTACTGTATGCCTATATAGTCACTCACTACTCACTACAGATTATCGTTTAATTTATCGTATCAATTGAGATTTAATAAGTATTATGATAAATTATGCTATAGTTGCACATGGTTTATTATTGAATCAATTTACTTTATCGCAACCGAAAAAATTGTTTTGACGCATTTGTTACAAACGCAAAGGGGCCACGGAACGTCTAACATTAATTTGAATGCGATACGCGGTATTGAAGTGTTCTACTATTATAATAATAACAATAATTTATATTAATAATAATAATAATAATAATAATACGCGATGTATCTAATCCGTTTAATTTTTTATACAGCGCAATGTCAAATCACATAAAAATCGTAATCACAGTAGTTGTAGGTTCCTGTATAATATTATGAATCGTTGATATCAATAATTATTATTATTCGCGATTACTGCACTCGAAGCACGGTGTACGCATTTATGCAACACATTTCGCGTTATGTATTATCTTAATCACACTTCAAAGGTATCGTGTGCAAACTTCAAAGACGGAAAAAATAATCACTGGTTCTGGTGTTATATTTTGAAAACCGACTTGGACATTTTTAACACTACAGTGATGTACTATATTATTTACCCAACAGAGTAATGAATAACACTGCGGGTCGCGGCTGTGCGCATAACTACTACACGAGTGTCATATTAAATATCTCGATGTCCGTCGAAGCCTATACACACAAATCGTAATGCATAATTCCGGAATACTAATTATTGTACCGGCACTGCGAGATAATGCCGCAGTGTTTTGCGGCGGGTCCGTTACAACATCGGCACGAGTAGGCGCCGCGGGAATGTGCCATTACATATTATTATATAAAATCACATCTGCGCTATGCGCGAGGGACACCTACTCGGGACCATCGCGGATTTCGGTGAATAACTTATTCAAAACCACGTCTCGACGTAGACGCGCACCATGACATATTATTTTCTCCTCCACCCCGATGCGAAATAGAACCCATCGCCATCGTTGGAGGCGCATTGATTTACACGCACGTGCGCGGATAAATGGACATAACGTACAACGTACCACACCGCCGCCGTAAAGGCCATAGGCGTATTACTCAATTATGGGTATACCGTCTGACATTTCGCGCACATCGCATTATAGTCGCGGAAATAGCAGACGATATATATATATATACATACACACAGGCGTATACTATGTAATAAGTGATACACATAATGCGAAGGTACAATATATATATATATATATATATACGGACGTTTCTGTCCATGATTCGACACCGACGGCGCGGCGTAGGGGCTGACCAGCACACCGCCGCACCAGGATTACCTCGGAGGTTTCGAAATTATTGTGCGCGATCCGCCGCAGATTAGGACGCCGCCGCCACGCTATACGGCATGCGTGCATATATAGTATATGATATTGTATTTGCGGGTACTTGACTACTACGTATAATAATTCCGTCGGTCTGGCGTCGAATCACACATAATAATATAATATATTATATAATGGTTATAGTACACCTGTAAACAATATATTAATATAATATGTGCACAGTGGTTGTCGTGGTTTCGCCACTAGCCCGGGGTGTGTCATGTGTGTTATGAAACTGGATGGATCGTGAATTTTTCACACATATCGCGGGGTAACGACGATGGTCAGAACGCAGGGGCCCATCCCGCGTATATAAACAGCAATACACGCACATTTTAGAATCATATGCTTAAACCTCGTAGTTTTTGTGTATGTTATATAAACGTTGTATTGTTATAATAATATGATCAGTCAGTATGGCCACTATAATAATATCGTATTATATGAAGGTTTAGGTTTGCGAAAACATCACCGCGGGGAGGATCCACCTAGGGAGACGGCGTTTATTATTTATCCACCCACCTCCGCAACTCCGTCTCGAAGAAACTTACTGTAGGAATAATAAGTTTATTATGTTCGGGTTGCGCTAAAGTATAGTGATGTATAATCCGTTTAAAAGGGGTTACGCGTGTGTACACTAAGGTGTCGTATTTTGATTTCTAGAGGTGTTTTTAAGAAGGCTTTATTATACTCGAATTTCAAATCTTAGAGATCTCGCACATGCCGCCGAGAAGACGTTTTCAGATTAATTTATTAAATGGTGAGCAGTATATAGAAAGCGGGTCACGCAGAATACTATTATTAGTATACAGAAAACTATACACTGCAACAATTAAAAAATATCAGAATAGGCTCTTAGATACCTATAACCTATTTATAAATTGAATGAATATTTAATAAAATAAGTTTGATTTACTTAACGTTTTTCATTAATCTATGTATAATATAGTTACTAATATAAATACAATTAAGTACGTTATTGTAGCAATTTGTTTTTTTTTTTTGTGTATATTTTGATTACATCGTGACTCTTAACTTGTTTTTTTAAGTGTATTGTAATATTAACAGTTAGATAGTATGTAGGTATGCAAATAATTGCATAATAGAATATTGATTTACTGAACTAACCTATCTTGTAAAGTTATATCGCAAGAAATAATACGTCGTATTTCTGTTTGATAATTAAAAAATATGTTTAAATTATTAACTCAATTTGTACCTATTAATTATATAATTTATTAAGTTCACTTACCTACAGTTCTATACATATGTACATAAATTGTCCACATAAAGATTATATATTTGTATGATCTTTAACGTATTACTTTAATCATTAACACATTCAATAACGTTGTTGCTCTCAGATCACATGTTGTATATGTATATCTATAAAGGCCGCATATTTTGACAATTTTTTTCGCACTCAATAAGAACAAATCAAATATGATGACATTTAAGTTTATAAATACATTCATCATGTGTCAAACACCACTATAGTTTTTTAACACCTACAAACAGTTGTAAAAAACGTACGTAAGTTTATTTGATGATACTCGATTAATTAATGTATTATAATTTTTACATGGTATTCTACTACTGTTTACTATTATAGTTTAACAGGAGCTTATATATAATATATTATGTATGAAATGTATAAATGCATACATTTTACCGATCTTTAGCAGAGACTATACTTCATTTGTTTGTTTTAACAACTATAATAATATAATAATATATGATATAGGTACATAATATTAGATTGAACTAGCTTATATATAGTTTAGATATAGTTATCCTTTAAATTATACCTACCTAATCTGTACGAATAATGTAGGTTTTCCATCAAATATATAAATATATGAATATCAGAAAACTTCTGTTCCGAACTATACACTTGTGATCATAGAATATAATAGTTTATTTTTTAATCATTCACGGAGATTTTTTTGTTCTGATCAAGACTCACGAGAACAATAATAATTAGTATGGATATTATATAGATAGATCAACGAACAATCCCGATGTGTAAAACAGTAAACCACGAGTACGCCGCTCGCCGTGTTAATATAAATAAATCCGCGGTAGGTCACGCGCTTATAAATTGTATTCAAAACTATTAAATATGCAAATGAGACGCGTGTAAAAAACTAATTTTGTCTTGTGTGATTTTTAAATTCCTAAAACACGATTGGTTTTCGGTTCTCCATATCACGCTATACTTGAAATGATATTATAGTATATCAGGCTTAATAGTATTAGTAGTAATTAATGTGTCTCGCGATCGACAACCGATTGATGTACAAAATAATTGTTGAAATATACATAGAATTTACGAATAACTTAACTTAATGATGTGGTAAATGTATTATTAAAATCATAGTGCTACTCAGGATAATTACTTGTCTGATGATTAATCAATGTATCCTATGAATTATTGTGTCTGATTCACGAGTGCCGGCATATGTGTGCGTATTATTTTCGACTGTTTCTACAGCAACTTGAACAAAAATAAATAATATGAAAAACGCTGTTAATCACTTCGCGATTAAATGTTTTTTTATGTATACGCAATGTACATTATACTATTATGTTTGATACACCACGTCGTTTATCATTTGACCGAAGAAAAGCATCCGTTTAATTATCAATAATAATATAACGGCTGCAACTTGTTTGCGCACATTTTATAATTTTTACCTGAAAAATCGGAACTCATTTGCGCACACGGTTATCCTAAATGTACAACTGGTTTGCGCACACGAAAATAAGGCTATATGGCATAAGCGCCAAAGGTGCAAAAATGCAAGGCTGGGCATTAACGAGTTAAAAAGTTAAAGTTAAGTTAATAAGAAGAATATTTTCTATATTTTTGCTCTTTAAACAAAATACACACAACACCTTTATTCGTAACAGTTTTTGTAAAATCCATTTTAACGAATGCTTACGAAATAGGTCAGTCGAACATCGCATAAGCTTATGGACAAAATATAGATCTGGCGAAATAGACCGAATGAAATACTTACAAATAATGGGAAACTGTTATTGCGGAAAATAATAGACACGTTTCCCAATCATATCGACTATAGGTCTATATCACTATATTAAAATTAAAATTAACACATTTTACACAAACATTATATTATATGCATTTTTAACATAATTTATCAATTTAATAATTTACTTATTAAGAGGGTATAAAAAGGTCAGTCCAAAAGGTAACTGTGCGCAAACCATGTGCATGTTTACGGCTCAACTGTTCCCAAACGAGTGGTAGTTTTGTACCCAAAAAAGTTGTCTTTTTGGTATTTGCGCGCAAACCAGTACCGCCCAATATAACCTACACTTCTATAATATTTAAACACATCATGCTTAGCATAGGAACTCTTATTATCGGGTCACGTGACCCAGTGATCGGCGAGGATAGTCTTAAGCAAATCAAGCTTTTCAGCTGTTAAACCGCTATGTGTCTGTATTATTACAACATGACGTGTGGGTACGTTCATTGATAATAAGCGCCGTAACAACAAAAGTAAATTCCTACAGAATAACCCGCAATGTTTTAAGTTTTGGTGCTCATTCCAAGTACCTAATGTATAGTGTTTTAAAGAAGCGATCAAAGTCGATAAATATTGTTGAATCATTTATGTATTATAGGTTATCACCTGCATATTATATTCTCCTCAAACCGATTCAAAATCAAAATGTATACTTATGCAGAAATTTGATTCGTATGCAACGTAAATACCTATATCCTTTTAACATAGATATGATTTTGGGCTGGGTACAACTTTTTTTTTTCTAACCAATTTTTGAGAAGTCGATATTCGTAGCCCCTTGTTAATTGCCATAGAAACGCAAATAAAAAAAAAAAAAACTATTAAGTTCCTAACAAAATGTAGCATGATTCCTAGATATTTTTCCACTGCATTATTCCCAAAAAATGTCTATATGATTCCACAATTTTTCTAGCAGAGAAAAAATATACAGTAGCATGTTACTTATTTCTGTTTTATACATTTATTGCATTCACAAATCGAGTATTTTTTTCGTTTAATGATATATTATAGTTGGTAGTGTTACGATTGGAACTCGTTTGGATATCAAAAATTCACAAACGAAAGCACACGCGATTATTGTTAACAACAAAATCGAATTACATTAAACGGAGTTGCGTATAACCAAATAATAAACAATAGACGAATATAATAATATATGCGTGTTATACTTAATGTAGGTACCGAATCTCGTCCAATACTATGGTATCCCAACTTTTGGGACCATTTTCGATAGGATTTTAAAGTTATCTCCTTGGATACTGGATCCGGGGGCGTTTAGGATTAAAAATCGCTGCCGAACAGGTCGTCGTATATTATATTATCAAAGCACCAAAAATAATAAATCCCAAACAAATATTTTATAGTTATGTGGGCTATGCGCATTGTTATTACTACGCCATATTATAATAAGTTGCAGCGGCTGCAGACGAATCATCGGACAACAATACATAATAATATTATATTACGACGATCGGAGGTTGTTTTTCCGGGAGTCGAGATTTGTATTTATAATTTGGTAGGTATAGGTAGCTATATTTTTTCTTCCTCCTTCTTTCGATTTATCGTAATATTCCACTTTGCACAGTTCCGGATGACGTCTTGCGAAAACCGCAATGTTCTCACGCATTATGACACCTGTATATATTTAATATAAATAATAATACTCAGGCTACCCTCTCGTCGAAAGCACTGCTTCACCGGCATTATAATTGTCGTGTGTCTTAATGATGACAATGGTTTAACTTTTCGGTTGGACGGTTTTTC
The DNA here is from genome assembly GCA_027563435.1 of Nasonovia ribisnigri. Taxonomy (NCBI): domain Eukaryota; kingdom Metazoa; phylum Arthropoda; class Insecta; order Hemiptera; family Aphididae; genus Nasonovia; species Nasonovia ribisnigri. The sequence goes on along the minus strand of JANEHU010000253.1, from coordinate 849,400 downwards.
ACGCCGGATGCCTGCAGCAGTCGTGCACTCGAATAAGTGCCAATTTTCCCGAAACATTTTACACGTCTAATGCGATTATTGAAATCAACTGTGTTTGTATTCCATTTATTATTATTTATTATATTTGTTTCTTTAATAACAATGACGTTTTGATTTTTTTCTCTCTCTCGGGTTTCGTCACCGTTATTGTTCTCTCGCGTCGCACACACGCCGCTCACCGCGATCTTATTTTAACGCTGTACATTATTATTATTTCCTCGGTAGTATGTTGTATAATAATACCACTCACGATGAGTGGAAAAAAAAAACAAAAATAATAAATAAATAAAAATAATAATAATAGTAGGTATCACGCGTGTCAACTTATTTATATATATATATATACATCGTATATACGGTTTCTTTTTTGGACTCTGCTGCGTGGCTGCTACACAACGAGGGGGAGGAAATATGGTAAAACGTCATAAATTTCTCTTAAACTAGATAAGGATTTTCTTCCGGCGAACTTTCGCTCGCCGCACATAAATCAAAGTTTATACGAACAATAATAAAATGTCTTTGTGATTACGAATTCACGGACTGCGTGCGGTCGATGAGTAAAAGATAAACTCGTCACCAGACTCTGCTGCAGCCCCCCTCATACATAATATTTGTATTCTATTTTTGTTCGTTTTTTTTTTCGTACGAGTGACCCCAGATGAGTATAGTTTATCAACATGTTTTATTATTTTAACAAGAAATATGATTTACGCGCGAATATATAATATCATATTAGGAACAAGGATCATGTGATACGGACGTGCAGTTCGATTTCTAATAAACGATGGCTTTTACCTTGAGTTTGCTCTTATATATAATGCATATTATATATTATCGTAAAATAGTTTTCGTTTAGGTCGTTAAGCCTAACATCAAATATTCATCCAGTGACTATTATATTATATAAGAAAAACAATTGTACGTTTCGAGTTTTCGACTGAATACCAATGCTGTCCTGCAATATAGTAGCCTATAGAACAGTCGCTGAGTTGTGTGTACTTATACATATTACAATACGTTTAAAGATAAAATATTAAAGTAGTGTGTATAATGCATATGTTTATTATTTCATAAGCAATGAAAAAATAGACATTTTTGACGAGCAATTAATACATTTGTAATTAATTAATTAATACAAAGATAATTTGTAACAATTAGATTGTTATTTTTTTCATTATTTATTCAAACAAAATAGTATATTTACAATCTGTAATATTTTAGATACAATAAGTAAATTTGGTAACTTAAGGTAGGCCACCCATTGTGGAAATCCTCTGACTTGTATATTTAAATTTAAATTTATTTGATCTGTTTTATGAAGGCATACAGTATAGGTAATTAATCGAATATATTATACATTTATGAATTAATGCATTTACCAATGTACACGAGCTACGTTGTTACTTAATGGAACTAAACTTAAATAAATTATATTGATTTGACCGAATTATTCTTATACAGTAGGAGGGTCAAAAAACTATTCAACAAACAATCAAACTTTTTAGTTGTCATTCACTGTGGTGTGAATTATCGTAGATAACATAATGGTGATAAAAATATTAGGTGTTGCTTTTACAAAAATACACCAAAAATACTGCATTTGTGGATATGATATGCCAATACTACTTGTATATATGATACTGATCTGATGAAAGTTAGTATTATTCAATTAAAATTAGTTTAATATAATATCAAGATCAATAATATTTATACGGTTAGTACTCGATAATGTTGTATAAGTATTATATAAGTCGGGATACGATGTTTGTTCAATTGGTGAGGTCTGGTGATGACAAAGCACATTCAAAAAAATGTACTACTTTCAGAAAAACAACTTACGCCCAGACACGTTTTCAAAAACAGTCTAATTAAGTGCTGTATAATATTATATACATTTATCGTACATCTGGTGGTACACTCGGAAAACACAAAACACGGTACGAAATTCCCGATGTTACGTGCGGATATAGGATATAATTTTGTACAGTTAAATTATTATTACAGGCTATTATTTCTCGGGGGACCATTTCCATTAAATATCCACTATTTCCATGTCTTTATATGTTTCCTCATATAATTTATGTCGGTGAAAACTCAGGTTATGTTAATATTTTTGAACATTTTCGTAACGATTCGATTGTGCAAAGAAATATAATGAATGATGTAAACCCATTTCTACGCAGACCCTAATAATCAGATACGCGCTATATGTTATACGGAGTGTACAGGTTGATGTGCACAGTTGTGAAACACTGAACACTGCTTTGTGCCTACATACACCGCCCGCGTATTTCAATCAATATTAGTCAATAAGGTGATTTAAACTTTAAAGGCGTCATAGAATAATATTATAGAGCTATTAGATAAATAGAAACTGATCCTATCATATACTGTAAGATATCCGTTTCTACTTTCAATGAGATAAGATTCTATTACGCCGTACTTTAAAAAAAGTACCTATAAAGATCTATAAGATACATGATAAGACGGCAACATCTATTCTTCCTCCAGTATTCAGCATGGTATCTATACTTATCATATATAAAAATAAGTATGTATCAAGATAATATGAATCCGTGGCGACCGCGTACATTGGCCGTAGGTATAACATCAATATACATATACCGTATAATATTATTATAATATAATATAAATGATATGATTCGTTATTTAATTATACACTTTGCAGCATATAGTAAAGCACTACGACATAATATGCAAGCACCTACATAGACATTTAATAGTATTATGTATAATATTATAGTAGTAGGTATAAATAGGTATAGTGCAAAGACAGAAATTAGTTTATTATAGCGATGAATGTTTTGCGCTTATTCGTGGAAAGAATAAGTGCGTATACGCAGTTTAGTGCCAGTGTATTATAATAATAGTACGCGGGTGGCGAAAACCCAGCAGTAAATCGGAACTAAATATAACAACACCGTGACATTGTAAAAAAGGAAAATAGGTGTCAACGTTTTTCCGCTACCATTGTGTTGTATATTGCACCCGTTCTTCGGTACATATATATATATTAGGTATAATATGCTATATTACGTACCAACAGATATTTATTCTACAGGACGACGCTAATAAATAAAAATACAATTTACGGTATTCGATTATTCCGTTTCAAAATCGCCTCTTCTTGGTTGGCTGATTCGGATCGGTCCACCATGATCTGCTGTAAAGAAGAGAAATAATACCTTATAACGAGCGCAGCGAAAAAAAAAATTGACTGCGAACAGAAAGAAGATGACGAGTAATAATAATAATAATAATAATATAATAATAAATACATATATATATATATAAGAATAAAATGAGAAAACGACCAGATAATAATGGCAACGGATGAAAAATACCGTCACACGATCAGTGTACAATGACAAATTAGTTGGGATTTTTTTTCTTCTCTATTCCACCGCCATCGTCTTTTCCGCGGAGGCGTCGATTATTCGCGGTGTTTTGTAATGCTATATAATATTATATTTGTTATTTTATATAATAATATATATATATATATATATCGGGACGTGCACATACTTTTAATATTATATCATTATTATACGAGACGGAACAAATATGGTTCCTCGGAGAGACTAACAAACCGACAATATGAACCGTAATCGCAGACGTCGATCAACAAGTATTATATATTATAGGTAACACATTATATTATAATATAATGCGTGGTACTTATATAATCCGTGTGTCTACGAAAATAGGTTCCTACGGTCTATAATTAAATTACCCATATTAGTCAGTACCATATACATATTTTTGGATTTTGTTTACGGGATATGAAACTATAGACTATTGAATCATCTATCTCTCTGATTAATATAGGTAACTGAGTTACCAGCCGTGTTAAACATGTATGTGTACCTATGTCCTATAAGGATAAATTATATGTTTTTTGCAATCTAAGTAATGCAATAAGGTACCTCTACAATATATTTGTGATGTACAGTGTACATAAATTTAAACATTATAATAAATCAAAACAAATGTATCAGTAAGGATTCCATTTTAAATAGATCTGTTCAGTCAATTGTTAATTATTCAGCCATATAGTTATGACGAGTTAAAATCACTTGAAAAAAATTGGCCTGGCCAAAAATAGACGTTGCTATTTAAAACAGTTAAGTGTTGCTGCATATGCGCGTACCGAGAGGGTAAAAGATTTGAAGTGTTTCGATAAAATATAATTTATATCTGTATTGTTTATTTGAGACTTGACTACTTGAGTATCTCCTAGCTTATCAAAAAAGGCTTGTCGAGAAATCGATTATTCCCTTAATTTTAGTATAACTATATTTTTAAAATCATATTAATCTTAAAGAATATTGTGCTATTATTTTGACTAGGCGTTGTCTAACCTTATAGTATTTTAACAATAAAATGTAAATCAATGTTTATATAATATTAAAAAAGTTTCGTGGCTTTCGTGCTGTATATTTGTGATTTCTAGTTATAAGTATAGGTACGTCTAATTCCTATAAAATATACACATAAGTATATTTTAAAAATATTTTTTCATTATTAATGTTTAAATTTAGAAATGGTAACAAAACATTTGAAATGTTTCTGAAGAAAATTGATCTATATTCCATTAGTTTAAACGTAATAAATAATAATACATTTAACGTATATAATATTATTATATTATATTATTATAGGTATTATTTCCTATTAGATCTTATAACTTAATCGGTTGTGTAGGTATTCCTAAAAAATATCGATCATAGAAAAAAAATAATCGACAGACATACGTGTTTTGTTTTGATACAATTATCAATTAAACAGCTTTAAACTTTTAGAGTTAGATAATAATAATAATATTAATAATAATGTCTTTGTGTTGTATAAAATATAATATGTGTAGCAATTCTTATATGTGGAAAATTATCTGTAGACCTCATTTTAATTAAAAATCATAATTATATTTGATTACAATTCGATGACGTTGTTTCCTTAATAAATACCTATAATTCAATATACTATAGTAATTGAACATTTTATTATAATATATTATACATTATACTTATCACTTATTAGTTATATCTAACTCTATATCAAGTTTTCTCCTTAAAATAAAAAAAAACAATACTAATAGCTAGGTAGAACAATGATTCCCAAACAAAGTGTATTTTTGGGCGGGCAGGAGGTTCTATAGAACAATGGGTGCCAAACTATAGGATTCGATTCATGAAACTTACGAGTACTTCAAAAAACTTTTATTTTGCATTTGTCGTTGTTCTTAGTGTAAAATTAAAATTAAAAAAATAAAAATATTATCTAAAGATATTTTGTTCGGTTCAATATACAAATATGGAATACTCAACATTTAACAGGCAAAGAAAAGTTTAATGCAGAATTTAACAGATACCTAGTCTTGTATTTTTGCATGTTTAGAATAAATTAATAGTACTATAGTTCAGCACTAGTTCACGAGTTCACAAATGAGTTATTTCAAGTTGTTTAGTCATAATTTATTAAACATAGGATTTTTAAAGTCACTTAAAATATATTAAATGTCTAATGAAAAAAAAAATTTGGTTATTTGTTATAACCATTACGGCATTATTACGGTTAAGTATTATTCATTAAGAGGCCATTTTTTGGCTATTTTTTAGAGCGTTTTTCTCGGTAGTTATTATGTAATTTAAATATTTAAATCATATTCCTACTAATCACTAATTATTTTTTTGTATTATTATATGCGATTACCACCTATATGGCATATCTATTTTCTTTACTCTCTTAACCTAACCTAACTCTTTTAAAATATAAAATATTTAAGAATTTTAATTTAATAATTTAGATCGAATAATTAACATTATTCGTTTTAGAAGAAAAAAGTACAAAGGTGTCTAATAATATTTTAATGTACGTTTATAAAATAACGCGTCATGTAGTTTTATACAATACGTATGCAACGTAATATGTGTATTGTATACAGTGTGTACAGTGTGTACATAAATATAAATAAATATACAATGCCATAAGTCTTATGACTTATGGCAATAAATACTGTTTTTATACAAAAAATATTTAAATATACGTAGGTAATTCGTTTTAAAATATTTTCTATATTGTTATTAACACTCTGTATAATATTAAGTGAAATACAGTTAATATGTATAATATTCTATTTATACATATACATATATAATATATAATTAGTCAAACGTCTGAAAACATTATTATTTTTATTTAGCTTATTTCTCAGATTAACACGTTTGTTAGTTTAATAGGTCAAAGTTTAATCAATTAATCGAGTTATATGTTTAAAATTATGAGTATTTGTATTAAATAAAATATTATAATCCAACGAACAAACGAAGGTATATATAAAGAGTACGCTCATTTGATAAAAATGAATATACTCAATCGTAATAATTTTAAATAGGAAGATATAGATATAGGTTTTATATATTATATCTATTAAAATATATTCGATAAACATTTATTTCAGATAAATCGTAGTTAAACCAGTATGTGAATGTAAGTACTATAGGTATATTATAATAAGTTATGAATGAAAAAGTAATGATTCTATTTTTTTTTTACGATCATGTAATATTCGCAAACAACAAAGTTTAAAATTATTGGAATTACAATAATTACTATGCAATTAACCATTAATTAACCGTTAAATAAAAATATACTTTATAATTATAATTTAAGTGTCTCAACCCTTATGGATGTATTAATAACAAAATATCAGAGTACATAATTATGCCTAAATTATTATTCTAATAAATAATATATGTAATAATCACATGTATATAATGTTCAAATATTTATGGCAATAAATCACTTTTATTAAGTATTTCGGTTTATTAAAACTTCTGGTTGAATCTAAAAATGAATTTATTTTTTAACATTAAAGCAGTATCTATACTAGATGATTAAGATTCAATTAAGATAGATGACTTTTACATTTATGACCATCATTATCACGGAAAGAATGTATTATAGTATAGTAAATACTAAATAATATTATTATTATAAAAATAAATAAATACAAATTGAAATAATGATAATTGAAAGATCTATTAGGTGCGTACAGACGTACAGTAATAAAAATCGTTCATGTATCGATATATAAATAATAATATATTATTTAAGTTTTCATATATACCTACGCGTGATAAAGTCACGTAAAAAACGTTGTATATAACAACTACACCGTGAGACCTATACTATAATATAGTGTATTATATAGTGGAAGCATTTCGTAAATAACAAAAGTATTAGAAATTAATGTGTGTAATGTGTACCTATGTATACTATATAGTATATAAATTATACGCATATGATATAATATATTTATATATAAATATATATAGGCATAAGTGCATAAACATATTATTGTATTATATACAATATATATTATATTATATACCAAGACAGTATATTTGATCGTACAACGTCTTCGCGAATTCGATGGCAACGATGCGATGTTGCTCCATTTTATGATGTGCGATTGGCACTCATATAGACATATATGTACCTACCTATCATATATATATGGCTGTGTGTGTGAGTGTGTGTAGGTACACTTATACTAACCATATCAATTATTTGCCTGTTGCCACTGCTGCTAACAGCGACGTCCCGTTACACCGTGCGAATACAATAAGAATAAAAAGCCGAATAATATATATCTATATTACGTTAGGTACCTGTGTATAATAATAATAAAGGCGAAACACCGCGAACACCATAAAAAACCATAGCCGATTGCTGTTTGTATATAAATCCTTTTCCGACGGGAAAAAAAAAACAGTATCGCAGCCGACCGGCAAAACGAAGATGATATTATATAGCTACAGGACGGCGGAAGATGTAGCTGCGGCAGGTACATTATATTATTATTACTATTATCATTATACGCATTACCTATTATATTATATATATATATATATATAGATAGATAGATAGATATAGGTAGGTAGGTAGTTGTATATATAATATTGGCCGACACAAAAGCGTCCTCAATTGTACGCCTATTATTTAGCCACGGGATTCGCGTTTCGGAACTATTGGACGGACGGATGGCGGAATAGGTGCTCAGGAAAAAAAATTATCCTCCAATGTCCGATACAGATAAACAATGGATACCGCAATTCTGCCGAATTGGAGAGCTGGGAAAACGTGAAAAAATAATCGAAATAAAGAAAGAATATAATAATATAATAATAATACCGAAATATCCGTCACCGCAAACACCCATATGATATAATGTATATATATATATATATATTTGAGAGTGCCGTACCTATATATACGTCATATTAATATATACCTACTAAATTTGTGTGGAGTTCGCGTAACGGAATGTGTAGAAAAAATATCTGGTACACCGCATATTATAACAATTTGTGTGTGTGTGTGTGTGTGTGTGTGTGTGGGTGTGTGTGTGTGTGTGTGTGTGTGTGTGTGTGGGTGTGGTGTAGGTGCAACCACGCGTCTATATAATATTATTATTATGACAATTTGATTACGGCCAAGACGTGTGTGCCTGCATGGAAGTATGTTTATTAGATTCTCTGCGGACCGGCCGAATCGCGTGTCGTACGTGATGCTCGTCGACGGTTGTCATCCGTGGTGCACGCGATTCGATACGGATATTTTGGCGACGATCCAAAACGATAAAGGAAAATAGAAAAAAAAAATAACCAATAAACTCAAATTTAACGCCAAATTGTTGTCCGGTAACTCTATAATATAAACAACGAATTAAACCTTTATGATATACCTACCTATAGTAGGTACCTATACCACCGTTTTCAATGCGCGTGAATTTCGATTTGCATGTACGTCGTTATACCTTCGTTATTATAATGTATGGAGTAAGTAGGTATAATAAATTATATTGTACACTGTAAATATTTTATCGAACATGATGTCGTGCGATATTGTGTAGTGAGGAGGACAATACCGATTTAGAACCGAATAATTTATTAGAGATTTTTTGTATTTGGTTTTAATAAATTCCAAAATAACAGTTTTTTTTTACTTCACGAGACGCGTTCACTTCTCGTCAAAAAATTAATGTTGTATGACAATGATTCACACGATATCAATCTAAATATATCTATTAAAAATAAATTACATGCATACCTAATATTATATAGTTTTAGTGTTCAAATCGTTCACGTCATATAATATTCTATATTTTATTTTAAAGTTATAAGTCAAGCTTAATATACCGATCAAACATGTAATAGAATTAACCAATATACCGACTTTTTTTTATACGAATCGAAATTCAAATCATTTTATTCTCTAATCCAAAGATTCCAAACGCGCGGCTAACAAGTTATAATTATATATAAGTAGTAGGTATACGTATAATAATACGTACCTATATAGTATGTTTATGCGTTATGCAACTAATACCAATCAATCAAAAACCATGGTTAATACATGCATATTTCCACCATGTCGATTTGAAGTACAAAATAATGAAACAGATAGTAACGAGTTTGACGTTGGAAAATCTGACTCCACTATAATATTCACTCGAGTTAATGAAAAAAAATACAACAATTAAAAAAGTTTAATTTTACTACAATTTTTTATTACACAATATTAATGAGTTTTAAATGTCGATTGAGTGGCTAAACATAATTTATGATTATTATAATTATATTCACCATACACAATAATATAACGTTAGGTAGATAGCGTAAAATGCATTTTTACAACAAAATATTGAAGTAGGTACCTATATTTGTTTATATATATAATACAGCTCGTCTAGAATTGTTTTTTTTATTTAGTATTATTTATTTATCATAATTACCTACCCCTTACGATTTATAACTATCTATAATGAGTTAAAAATAAATTAAAAAGTATAAATCTTTTCAAAGAATATGAATTCATCATTTTTTATTTAACGCAGCACCGTTGGAGCTTGCGACCACATATATTGATATAAATATAATATATATTATATCTAATAAAAAATGCTCCAATAAGAATCTAAAATGTGGTCAATATATATTATATAGTATAGGTACCTACCTATAACTATATATAGTGTTTAAATATAATATAATATTATCAATCATTGCGAATTCGGGAGAATTGTTTTCAGTTTTTTATAGACATCTTATTGATTATAGGTTTTTAAATGCAATTTTATGGATTAATAACAATAGTCGACACAGTGCCTTAAAAGTTAAACTCAAATTTGATGTTTTGTTGGAAAATCAACAATTGAAAATAAATAATATCAAGTAGGTATATTAGAAGTTATAGCCTGTGTATTTTTAAAAACAAATTGTTGAATGATATTAATTTAATTTATTAAAAACCGTAGTTAAGGTTGACCGCAAACACGTGAACAACTATTAGGATGATATACATGTGGTTTTTCGTTTTTGTATGAGGCACTTTGGGCTTGTAGTTTTTGAAATTGTTACACCAACAGGGAGACTGGGTCAAAATATTATATGATTTTACAGGTTTCTTTTTGTGAAAAAAATTAGATTCTAGTCAATAACCGGAGTTATAGGTACTGATATTTTCAATTTTGACCCTTTAAAAACTTCAAAAATAAAATAATCATACTATGTAAGACACAAATAATAATATATGTCTTTTTTTAAGTTAAAATATTAATTAATATATATATATATTTTAATTTACCTATACATTTATTTTGGTCGAATTAATTACATACCATCAATAGACGGGTAGCTAGAATATTAAATCCATTTTCTGCTTTCGGTTTTTAAATATTTCTAGTTTTAGTTTCGGGTTCATTATAAATATAGCCACTGAAAGTTTTAGTCTCTCTACTGCACATATAAAGGTAATATAAATGTTAAGCAGACTTGACCAAATATCTGCCTATATGCAATACGCATATTATATTATCGTGATCTATAATTGTACCTATACCTACTATATGTTATATTGTGCAGCATTGCAAAGATGTATGATATTAGAGAGGAAGCATCAGTATTTTTTGAAAGATATACTTACCACACTTTCTGTATTTGGTAGAAGATTTAGGTGGGCGCCAGAAAAACGAGCATCGCAGATGAACGACATCGAATATATTTTGCCGTAATTGAATAATAATTAAATTAGACCACGGGGGATCAGAGAGCGGCAACGCAGCAGCTATACCGCCGTTTCGCTACCATAATTCTATAATATTATTATTATTATACGCGTGGGCGAATATGCTAGAAGAAGAAGACAAATATAATATTTTATTTTATCGTCGTCCACTGCTGCGTGCGACCTGCAGTTGTGTCGAATTGATGTGATGGACTTGAGTCTATAATATAATATAATATGTGTATAACGGTAGCGACGATAAGAGACAACGACGACCGGGACGACTTGGAAATTAGAATACAAAACGTAGGTAATGACATAGTATACATTTTAAGTCCAGGGCTTGAATTCCCACTTAGGTATACTTCCTTTTTTTTTCTTGACAAGATGCATTTCAAGCTTTAAATATTTTTTTTTGTTCTAAAAATAAAATTTTACATATTTCCTGAATTTTTAAATTTTTAGGGCATTTTTATTTTTTAGGTAATTTTTGACTAATTTTGATGAATGTGACGAAAAAAATTCATCTTCGATGCCTGTGTATTATGTGTATTTTTTATAGTTTTCGTTCTATAACGAGTTATTATCTGGTTTTACACGAGTATCGGATTTATCTTGATGAACGGATCGTTACATGTTCATCGGTTGGTTACATGTATATTTAGAGCTGATGATGAATTTTATTAATGTAACAGGTGGCAAGCTATTTTTTTTTGCTTAAAAATAATTATGTTGTACTTTCAAAATAAAAATAAATAATATTATCCATTTTTCTTGAGTTCTTAGTCATGAACTCATAAATGATTTTTAAAATTTTTAGGTACATTAAATCAACTTCCTAGTAATTATATAATATTTGTCGTAATATTTTACCATAATAACGAACCAGGTAAAAAGTCTTAGATTTCGTCGGAAGGCATTAATGCATTATTTAGTACCTAACCTATATAATATTATAGATAAAAACATGCGTGCCTATACCGGCTATACCTATAAAATCATTTTTAAAAGACATCGGCACGTGTCTATCGTGTAATAATGACATCTTGGTTATAATATTATTATTATAAAATGGGTTTTGACCTTATGTGGTCTACGCGCGGATAAAATTAGTGATAATATTTGTTCGACATGTAACAAAATTCATCTCAGCAGTCATCTGCTGTGTCTATTCCTATTCGGAGTCTATACAATAACGCGTGTCACGGGTCTGCTGCAGGTTACATATTATGGCTTACACATTATTATATTATACATATTGTGTGTAGGAAAATAGGTGATACCGCAACTACCTGTTTTAGGCAATACTAAAAAAAGTCTCAAAAATCTGTCTAAATAACATAATATTTAATTTTAATATTTATCACGCATCGATTACAATACAACAAAATCTAATTAATTTTGTATCAACGAACTGTGTCATTATAATGTTTCGATATTGTACTGGACGCATTCAATTCGATCGTATTCGTACAAAATGTTTAAAATCACAAAAGGTATTTGCACTTTGTTGGTATAAAAAAATAATTCGACCGTAGTCGCACACGCGTAAATACAACGTTTGTATATGTATATGTTTACAATATTTGTGTATTATAATCATATCAAATTACTGTCGTCGTAATAATAATAATAATAATAATATATGTTGGGCAACAAACGGGTACAGTGAACCTATAATTTTGGGTGCTCGCGGGCGTGGCCAAACGGAGGCGGCGGGGCGGATCTCGCGGTCGACCGCCGCCGCCCGATCCGGTTATCTTATTGGGCCGTGGAAATTCCATGGGAAAAATCAGAAACCAGTTTTCCTCGTCAAAATCCACTCGGAGACGGCCGTGGAAATCCGCCACCGCCGCGCGCCCATTCCTCTCGCTCGCCGGAGTTGCCTCGGATATACAGCGCGGGTATTATTATTACACATTATTATTATTTATTATTGCTGCTGTGGCGTTCTTTTTGTATTATATTATTATTATTCTCTTTCAATCTGCACGCCAATCGTCGAACGATTTACTTCGGATTTTTTATTTATTCATTTTTTTTTTGTTACGTTTTGTTTTTTTCTTTCGATTTTTGCTACGCGGCAGAATATTCGTCCGATTATCGTCGGTGCAATCACCTCTCACAAGCAGCTATGTAATATTATAAGCGACGACGACGACGTGGGTATACATAATAATAATAATATTATTATTATTACATTCGACTGCCCGCCCCCGCCCGTCGTCTATTTCTAATTCCACGGCTGTTTATGTACCAAATAATAATAATAATAATAATAATAGTATAATATCATAATATTATTATTGTTTCGCCGACTCGTGGCCGCCGCGTGTCGTTGACCAAACGAAATATTGTGCAGTTTGTGACGACGATAATAATGATAATAAAATATTTATCGTATTATTATTATTATTTATTTTTGTATTGTACGAATGTACGATACGATTATAACATTTACAAGTAGCACCACTTGCTCGAATGCTTCTGATGTAGCCGCTTGCTATTCTTATGTCTCTCATAACAGTATAGTGTTCTCAGAAAACATTCGTATTATATAAACATTTGTTAATCCCAAATTTAAAAAAAAAAATAATAAATTATTGTAAGTATTAATAACGCAGTTAGCAATTCCATATTGAAAATTATATTATGTATTTTATGTATTAAAATTAAATATAGTAACATAATTTTACTAAGCCTATATAAGTTACATTATGTTTTTGAAGGAGGATGTCTATAATATTAATTTTGTTTATGCTATATTTTATACATCTTTCCCTGACTGTTATGCATTTTCAAATAACAGAAACAAAAACATCTTTAATGCTCGTTATAGATTAAGTTAACTTACGAGTTATGGGTGGATACAAACGCGTTTATTCCTATTCGCATTAGCCATTGCCCATTAGTTATTTAATACGCGATTGATGAAATCATAAAATTAACTCCGAAGCGCATTAACCGCGATTGCATATAAACTCGGTAATTGCAAAATTATTGCGTACTATTGTTCGTGTTTAGTTTTGTTAGTTTTAATATTAGAGAATTTAAAAAATAACGCTACACTGTCTGTTTCGCTGAGGTTTTTTTTTAATATTTTAATTTTAAATCAAGTTGTGAGCGTTTTTAAATTGTTTTATTTCACACACGTATCATTGATAAAAATATATAATCTTATATTTCAGCCACTATTTTTGTTGTGTCATCACTCATCACTCATCAATCTTAAAATCGGTTGAGATGAGTTTTGATAACTTTAACTGAAATATCCACATATATTTTTATGACGAGTTTGAACAAAAAGTCTAATGGCATTGCAACTATATATAGTAGATCAGGGTGGTCCAAAGCACTCAGGGAGGCCCTCAGCGCTTTTTTTGGATTTACTTAGAAGGCATAATATGTAGTAGGTACATATATTTAATAATTTAAGTATTTATCTAAGTGTGATAAATTAAAAAAAAATAAAACTAAAGAGGTGGAAGATGGCGACGTGACAGTATTAATCTATACGTATTTTTTATAATGTAATAACTTGTGTATTGTATTAATTAAATATGTTTGTTATAAAATAAAATACGATTTTATTTTTCTATTGGCAGCCCCCTTTGTGTTTTTAAATTTGTAAATTGGCTCGTCAACTACAAAAGGTTGGAGTAGATAATGCCTATAACTATTTTCTTTATCACTTTATTTATCGACAAGAAATTGTTGGTTGGTTCATAAGCACTCTCAATCCCGCAGGTAATTCCGTGTCAATGGCACGGATACCGAATAAAATTAACTATGAACAAACACGATTATTCATTTGAATAGATTCGTAAAGCGATAATTATTTACATTCATAAAAAAATTACAAAATTATTTACGGTTTAATTGTTTTTGAATCAGATTTAAAAATATATTTTTACCAGCTTATGACCTATATGTTAAATGTTAATCTGTTGTTTTGTGCCTTTTCTACCCGTGACACTATTAAAACGTGCTGTACGCCAACGACCAACAACATTTTTTACGTGAAGGATTAATGATGCACAACAATAAACTCCACGGTTATTTACACCGATCACAAGTTAAACAGTTCCAGAAAACGACTACTAACACTACCTTTAGACATGTGACGTATGACATATTATTATTATTTTCTCTTATTATTTCGTTACTAAAATTCAAAATCCCAAGTGCTTGCCGTATAATATGATATTATATCACAATAAACTCGTTACTGCCAAACTGCAGAACTATGGAGCAATGCGAGATATGAGATATAGTATCGAGAGTTTGATGTAAGTACGCGTATATGAAACGTTGGAATTCAAACAGAAAAATCGAACAATAGTTTCATATTATTATAGTTGTTACACCTATGTACCTATGCAGTTTTGCACAGCTATTACTATATAAAAATACGTAGGTATATACGCAACGCCTGTCGATACGTGCTGCTAAATAGTGACAGGAAATATTATTGAATCTTTTTAAGTTGATACCTATATAGGCTATAATATACGATTTGCAGAGACTTATTTACGCACATATTATTATTTTAATATATTTCTAAGTTTTCGACAACTCGTTTGTGAACAGAATTATGTACAATGAACACCAATTTTTGGATACTGGATGGAGGGTACCATTATGATGACATAAGTCACTGGCGCCGAAGTCCGTGCTGACGTCGGGCCATGTCCCGACCTCTTTTTTCAAAAATGTGGCTGACAGGCCACATTTTATTACATCATAACTTTATTATGGGCATGAGTATATTTAAACCATGATTACGAGTAAATGTATATTAGGTAGGTACCTTTATACTAAATAATTAAGATATTGAGGCCGCAAAGTTTTGAAATTGCCCGACCACATTTTAAAAACTTCGTCACCACTGATATAAGTACACTGCAGTTATCATCATTTCTTAGGCCGGTCCCACACGAGACGGGACTCGTAAAGCATTAACGACTATGTACACTCGTGGTTTAAGGTAGATTTGCACTTATTGCTAACGATATAATCGCTCGCCAAGTACACGAGTCATGTAGGACAGGCTTTAATCTTTATAACTAGCTATATTTCTAATCTTACACTAATTTTGGTAAACGTTTTCGGTGCAACAACTGATAGATCTTATAAGAAATCCTAAAAAGAGAAATAATATTAAAAAAAAAAAAAAGGTGGGCAAGTAATGATATAATATTATTGTATAAGAAAAACAATTCTGTGTCATCTATAAACAGTCAGTCAGCCTATTATATTACTAAGTACATATAATGATATTATTGTTGTGAATAAAGTAATTTATATATAACCAATTTACTAAGAACCTTGTTTTAAATTTTCAATTCTTAGCCATAAAAGTTGAACATTTTATAATTTTTTAACTACAAAATAATTATTAAATTTTGTCAAAATTTAAAATTCAAACTTTAAAATTTAAATGCTTATAAAAAAAATTGTGCCTATGTATTTTCAATATTTTCCAACTGCTATAGTTGCAGGAGCCTTGTATTACATTTTCACGCTTACCCAAAAAATACACTGTATTGCCATTTACAGAAAAAAAAAACTAAAATAATTGAAAATGTCTGCTGCCAAAATTGTAAAAGGTTGATGGTCATTATGTGTGAGTATAATATAGTTTTCTATCGTTGGTAATTACTAATAACAATTTCGATGGTTTGTAGTTACACATTACACAGGTTATGCATAAGCTATGCAGTTTACGTGGTCGAATTTCATTGAAAAAATGTTTCTATTGGTCGTAAAATGTGCGGGATTCAGTTTTTTTTTGTACGCAAATGAGGTAAATGTATACAACAAATGTGTGTAGTTGTAACCTATAAAAGTCTCGATGCCCAATTACCTTTACCACCTACTTAGACGTCGTACCTATACCTGTATGGCTGTATGGGCACAATATGGTTATGATAATATATACCCTGACCGGGCAACGCGTATATCACCCTATGCCCTGCCTACAGCCGACGATAAGGTATAGTATTTTAATGAATTGGCACTGAGCAAAGTATAATATAGTATATATAGGTGCATGGTAGGTCGTGTGTAACGTGTATCACATTGCCCGCAACATAATATTATATACAATAAAATATGTATTATCTATATCAATTGTGTACGGCTGTCACCCGGTCACAGTGTGTACTATTCGGCATTGCGACTTATCGAAATATTGTCCCGAATCTATACACATATGTTATTGGCATTTGCCTGGTAATAATACTATACAACCAATATATAACGTAAACGTCGTGATTTGGCGTAAAATAATAATACATCAAGCAGACTTATAACGAATATTACGGTTTAAACGAATCTATCAATGGGTTACGTAAAATAAAATCGAGCGTTTGCGTACATAATAATAATTTATAATATAATATAATATAAGAATGCGTTGGGTAATCATTTAATTTTTTTTTAAATTTTTTTTTTGCAAACACGACGGAGTTTTCTCCGTTCGTTTAATATTTGAATAATATTTTGTTAAAACATATGTTGCGAGTTTCAAAGACCGAATTTACGGTACTGACTATTACAAATAATAATAATAATATACCGGATGATCCATTAACGTAAGACACTCGCTGCGTTGTTGTAAAAACTATATAGGTATTAACATTTTTTAAATGTTTTTTTTTTTATATATATTTTTAAGTCGTGTTAACCATTTCTTATTATTTTTACTTTTTTTGTATTAAAATTAATTTTCAATTCTTTATTCCAAAGCAGAACTACTTGTCCAAAATTTGTTTTTTATAGATCGAAATACTCCGATTTATATTCTGATTAGAATTATGAAATTTAAAATAATATATTTTGTTATTGAAAAGAGTTTTGACTTAAAAAACGATAGCAAATGGTGAAAAATAAATTTTTTTCCATTAATGTTGTTTTTTAACGACTTGAAATTATGTAAAAGAAATAATTTCAAAATGTGAGTATAGATTAGAAGTGTTTTCATATTTTCTGAAATATTGATAATGTCTTGCGTTTTAAAGGATCCACCCATATATCACACGACAATTTTACATTATTAGTATTAATCTTGAATTTGGTTCCAATTGACATTCTTTTTTTTGTATTTCTAATTGTATCTACTTAACGTTAGTTCATATTTCAAACTAAACTTTCATGCCAAAGTTAAATAATTTTAACGTGTAACTCTATATATTCACCTCGTAAAATCGTCTGTTGGCCTAAAATTACAAAAATAATTAAATAATATTGGTCTGATTATTAAGTACCTATATATTTGACTAGACTTTGTCGCTGGCACTGCACGAACACCTACGTATTGGTATTCAATCGTTCTCATTTAGATAGCTGTGATTCGTTGAGTACATTAGTTCATTGTTAACATATTCATATTACGTACCGATAATATATAGGTATATTATTTGTGAATAATATTATGATATCCCGTCGAGTTAGCAACTTACTAATAAAATAACGAACACATGAGAAAAATATGTATGAATTCAATATTGTTGTTCTAAATATTATTATATCACCATTTGTAATATAATAATCACATAGCATTAGTTAGGGTTTTAATGTAATCATAAAATAATCATTATTATATGGTATTATTATTATATTTATTATATTTTACTGTTAAAATACCTACTTAAGTATATTTGGTTTTCGCATTCTAACCGTATAGTGACTTTTATATAACAAACACGATACTGATATGCAATATAGGTATAATCGAAATTTATTAGTTTCTATATTTTAATATTGAATATTATTATGCATAGGTACAATATACAATATAAATACGACATTTACAATTTTTTTAATATTATGAACGTGTTTAATTATTATAGTTATAACATTAAACATATATACTATAGTTTGATATTTTGTCCGCTGCTATAATTGCAGTTTTATCAAACATCGTAATGTAAATTTTTAACAATTACCTCTCAACTCTTCTATGATGATTATGTTCGATTAAATAATGGAGTTACATAAGTAATTGGAAGCCTTTTTAGGACATAGAAAAACGAAATAATTGTTTAGTAAAAAACTATACACGACGAGACTATATATATATTTTTAAGCGATCAGAATTAGGAATTATATTTTTTTTTCAGTCACATTATAAAAAAAAATTTCGTGAGAATTTAAAAAAAACATCTGCTACCTGTTTTTATATGGTTTAATATATATATATATATTATATATTATATATTATGAAGAAATACATTATTGAAATAAATCTCAAATTGTATGAAAATAAATAAATTGTATAAGTATATAATTTTTATGTGTGAGAAAATCACATTGTAAATCTGTAATCTGTAAGGTAATACATATAGGTAATTTTATCAACTATATAGCCATCGGTCAACGTATTGCTTTTATTGTTTATATTTATTTTATGCGATTCGTATCACTGTAATAATAACAGATATTATCTCACTTTATATATTGTTATTATTATTATTAATAATTGGTATAAATTATTAATTCCATGAAAACGGAAAATCCTCAGTTAAATACCGTTGAGTGGTTAATTGCTGTGTATGTTAGGTCAGGCTTTAGATATTATTTTTATGTTAAAAAAATACATAAAATACATAATTTACATGAATATAAAATTATACGGCATTGTGTAAAGGTAGAGAATGATGATATCATTAAGACAGACGTGAAACTACCACAGTAATAACCACCTGTAGACAGAGTATAGAAGGTCTATAATGGCATGTTTAGTCTAATATATATATTACACTGTTATTGAGAATCAAGAGATGTGTTCTAAATGTTCTAATCCTTCCGTGTGCGTACAGTAAACATATCGTAAGTTTTAACTACATTACACTTCGGGTCTGACAAAATTGTATAATAACACTAACTGATGTTGTGCAAACAACGGTTGCCTAATATCATAATACCTGCAGCTATAACTACTAAATTATATTCGTGTCATTTTCAAATGCCTACGCTTTCAATTTAACAAGCACTATACTAAGCATAATACTATACAAACTTATTAATATATTATAAACTTAGTATAATAATTTTAATACTCATTTTAATAATAGTATAGAAGATATTATGGGGAAGAAAACTACAAAAGCAGCGAAAACGAATGGGCAGTAAAATTATAAAAAAAATATGAAACCGACTAAAATAAGAAGATTGATAGTTGGTACATATTCTATTCCATATCTACTTAATATGAAATATTCCCTATATTAGAGAGGCACGAAACTACGAACTAAACGAATATTACGAGTATTTAAATATTACTGAGATAATAATATAATCCAACAGTCAAAATTCACGTTATGCATTATTAGGTATAAAAATGGTTTTTTTCATTCTGTAAAATGATGTATGCATTGGTGTATTTTTGAACAGATTATCGTCGTTATTGGTCTGCAGGTTTTATCAAAATATTCTGTTTTTTCCTCGTGTCGGGTAGCACATTATACATACTAAGTATATATTATTATTTTATAATTAAACATGGTTTAATTATAACGTACAATAAAACTAAAATGAATAAATAAATAAATATTAATAAAACACATTAATACATAACCTTATAACACGCGGTATACTTGTTATAAATGTCTTCTTTTTACCGACATTGAGCTGCGTCTATACACTTTTGGTTGCTCGTCATCAGATCATCTTTTTTACATGGGCTTGGCCTGGCCCTGCTGCTGGGCATACAAGTATGTGCTGTGAAGTGGTCTGCTTGTGTCCGCATATTATGCGAGTTATATTTTGGTCGCCATCTCCCTATTTTCGTATATTTTCTGTTTCGATCATCTCGTCCTACATACGATCTATTTTGCGTGTATATCTTGGCCAATCTAAGTTGTGACCAAGATCTAATTTTTCTGATGGTTCCGTGCAACGTTTACCGGCCATGTCCGTTTATTATTTTTTCTACTGGGATACAATATTAAATTAATATTATTATAGGCTATATATTATTAGCCTACATAATTAAGCTATGATATAAGGTACCATTAACATTTCTGTATAATGTATCAGACACACGTGGTCTGATAAAACCACTTTTTTTATTTTTATTTTTCTTCATGTTATCGACGACGTTGACGTGATTTCTTGGCAATTACTTCGGCAACGCCACCATCGTTTATTAATTAATTAATAACATACAAATATTTACAAAACTCTCAGAAAGCCGCAGACTACTTCCCATAGCGATACAGCTATATAGTGTAGGCTCCCGGCGACCTGAGAGTGTACATTTTCAGTTTCTATTTTTATTGGTAGAAGCTTTTGTAGGGGGCCCATTTCACGGACCGGCCTTAGCCGGCCGTCCTTCTTACGAAACAACTATGTACTATAATTTTTAGTTTTTTTTGTTTTTTTTTTGGTTTTTAATTTCATTGTTCACATAATATTTCACTCAAGGTTCACGTCTTTTGTCAGAAAAACGGCAATTGACGGTGTATACCTATAGACCAAGCTTGGTGCAAAGAATTCGCGCATTTTATGTATTATTTTCATGTCGAAAGACTACAACTTAAATACGTGTAAATATGTAATATTATACTATGCAATAATAATTGCTAGGTACGAGCCACATACGCAAGTACGCAAAATCAATTTATCGAACCCATCGTTTAGAGATAATAATTATGAAAATCATTTTTCCAGCTTTATAAGGTAAATATTATTAATCTGTATAATATATATACGAAACTGTCCCGAGTGACTGATTCATAATCAACGCAAAACCGAACCTATTAGAGCTATCGATTTTTAAATACCTCGTTTTTACTTTTTTTTTAGCTCATCGCGTTTTTAACTGTGCATTACATACGACGAAGGACTAATTAACACTATATACGGGCTAACTATTTGTCGAATCTGAATAATATTAGTAATAATTATTATTATTTTGTTCTCATTTTTTGTCCGTTTAATTTTTTAGAAGTTATATATATACTTTTATAAATTATCGTATGATCATCCGCAAACGGAATGCGTTCAGGTTTAACACGCTTATGTAGCCTATATACAACAAACTATTATACATCTTAAACGCTTAATAATCGTCGATAAACTTATGCAGATCATTAATAACACAATGCAGCTATACCTACTCTATAATATATGCAGTCACCTATAATTATCGATGTCTTATAATAAGTACATATTAAATCGTTCGAGAAACGATAATGATACAGCGTATAATAGTATAATAGTCTCGAGTTTGTCAAAAATTCCCTCGGTAACGTCGTGTGATAATTATATAGGAGCTATTGTCATATGCGTATATCTGCGTGAATATGCTGAAGAAAAACGTGGCAATTACAGTTCAACATATAATATTATATGATTGGAGCGTTTCGAGTTAACAACGTTTATAGAGCTCACTAAAAAAAAAAAAAAAAATAAATAAATAATAATAAGTAGAAGAACAAGAACAAGAAAAAGAAGTAGACTTACTGATTCGGCCTCTAGTCGTTGACATCACTTAACCCCGGTTTAAAAAACTATCGCCGTGGACCGCGCGGATTATTAACTCATTTTTATTGTCGTCCCATAATGGTGGTCGAATTCATTAAGCGGGTTCACTCGCACGCTGCACTGTTTCTATATTTAATATTATATATACTACACACACACACACACTCACACACGTGCGCGACTTGGGCTGGCCAAATGCGAATTTAACACCAGCGTCGATTTTTGCAAATTACAAACAGTTTAAGTTCAACTCTGCTGTGCGATATGATAATAATATATGATATCGTGCATTGCGCTGTGTGCACCCGTTTAATATATTATACACATTATTTTATATGATGTGTATGACGTCGTATACCTACTATACTATTATTGTTTTGTGTTAGATGTGTTACCACGGTGTGGTCGGGAAACTAATCGTGGTGACTCGTCGAACACGAAACGCGATACCTCCTATATCTTATAATAGTATCCATAAAACATGCATAGGTATAATATAGAGATACCTACGTCCTACAGCGTGTTTGATGTGTAACGGGAATGAGACGACGTCTCGATATCGATATTTTTTTAATTTTTTAATTTTTTTTTTGTCGAAAACAGCATAGTTTCAACGCTGTCGACCATCGCATTTTGTCGATTATTTTTTCACTGTAAAATGTATATAATAATACAATGTATTATAATTCGGACCTAGGTGGTACGTAGTACCTACACAGTATTTTTAATATTGTAAGATGACTATGGTATACGCGCATATATAGTGAAATACAATTATTATCAACCTTTGATATTATGTATGGAAGGTAGTAATATTGATGGGGAACGACATTTTTATTGGTATAGTATTATGGAAAGTAAATTATTTGATGATTATTTTTTATACTCGTAGTAAAAAGCTTCTTTTTAACTAGGTATTTATGATTTTATTTTATACCTAAAAAAAAAAAAAATATAATGTAATAATTAATTAAACTATATTGTAGAAATTAAAAGTTAAAATAATACGAATGATATTAAATAATATTTGGAAATCGTTAAATTTATTTGTAATCGAAAAATAAATAAACAGAAAATATAAATATAATATTAATTTATTATTAACATCAATATCGGAAAATTTGTTCAATTTCAATATATTTCTGTGTCATTGTAGTATAGATATCTACATGATAATATAAAATATATAATATATATATTATATGTACAGTGCGATTCATTTAATGCGTATAAAACTCATTAATTCAAATACTATAAACGTATTTTAAAATATTTTTACATAATTTCAAGCCGTTAAAAGTCAACATTTATCTCAAAAAATATATTTATTTTTTACCTTTCTTAGTGATAACATTCGTTTATAATTCTATATGTTATAGCAGAATATTATTTGGAGTACTTCTAATATATTTAAATCGAATTTTGGACGAGTATTTTCGTGTGCAGTGGAGTACCACTTAACATGTTGGTCCGCTACTCAGCTCATCAAAACTTTAAATACTTATAAGTTATAATATTATAACTTATACACTAAAAGTAGTCTGAATAATGTTCTACCTTGGAATATTAAATTAAAAATGTTTGTTGTCGTTCAAAAGAGTAAAAAATTAAATTTTTTTTCCGAAAAGGTTGTTTTGTAACGGTCTATAAAGTCGTAATATTTTCATATACGAAAGTTTTCTTAAAGAAAAAGGAGTGCGTCTCGCGCGTTAAATCCCGTAACATTTGATCATTTGTACATTTAAATCCCGTACACGAACTACACGTTTAAGCGTTCGTAACATTCATATTATTACCTATATAATATTATGTATATGAATCGCGCGAGACTTTATGCACACGAATTACCGCGGGTGCCGATCGCCGGAAACGGGATAATGCAGTGGTTTTGAATTGGCGTCGTCCTCAGACCGTGACAAACACCGCCGCCGGCGTTGCATCGAAACCCGAGTGTAGAAAAATGACTGTCGAGGAAGCCGTTAATCCTTGTGACAATGTAAAGGAAGGAAACAACGGTTCATCGGTTCCCTTTTGACTGATTGAACTCGTTGGGGAGACGACACATCCAGCGCGGTTGCGGTAGATGATAAAAACAAAACGAAAAAAAAAAAAACACAATAAATTACCCCGCGCGAGGGGAAACGCAAAAGAAAAGAACCGCCTCCCGTTCGAGCTGCAGTTTATAGTGGGCGCACAAGGAGAAACCCCTCATCGTCGTCGTATTCATTTTATTTGTTTACTTTGTTACTGCCCAGGCCGAGGCCCAAAAATATAAGTTTGTACCGCATGATAAAGACTGCAGCAAATAATATTAACGACAAAAGTAATATTATTATGATAGGGTAACAATAATAACGATAAAATCGAATAAAATTAACCGCGGACCAAATAGAGTGTATTATATTATAACATTATGCACGTTGTAATATTACTAAAATATTATATTATATATTTTTTTACGGACTGTTTATAAAATTTGTATAATAATAATATAATAATATTAATGTGTATAATAATATGACGTCAGTGTATCGTGTATAATATAATATAGTACGCGTCTGTGCTCACAATTTTATAATATTTAACATGTGATTTTTATGAATAAAAAACAATAAATGTGTTTTTTTTACAGAATCAATCAATGTCATTGACTCCACACTTACAAGGATCCACATCGCCGGTCTCTACAGCAAATGATGGACAACTCGGACCAGGTATAATAATATTATTATTATTTATAGGAAGTTATTATAAGAATGATTTTTTTTTAAAATTTTTGCACACTTCGGGTTTAGCACTTTACAGGCCCACAAACTTCATATATCAGAAAACTCTAGTCGACGACGCTACAAAGGCCCCATACATAATATATAAAGATTTAGGTATCAAAACGGTAATTCATCGTTACTTTTTTAGGTTTGGCCATAACAGTTAGGCTATAATGTTAAAATTAAAAAAAAGAAGCCGGGGAAGTAGCTCTACTAAATATTGAGTGTTGAGTGTACCCCGTATTGAGTAGGTCATTGTAATATTACAATACAATATGTATGTGTGAAATTCGAATGCAACGATAAGTCATTGCATATGTATAGGAAAAACGATTCTGAGGGGATGCGGTTTGATATCAAACGATATTTTAATATTATATATTAATATTAATTGCCATTTATAATTTATTTTATATTATTAATACAGTAGGTTGTACTAATTTTTGCCAAAAACAATTCGCATTTTGTGCTATATACTTAGTAAATTATTATAATATTATTTCATAATATATATAGCTATTATATAATATACCACTCAATACCAGAAATTAATTAAAAATTTTGAAAGTTGCATAGAGTATTATAGTTAATAATAATTCTCACATTGGTAATGGTGAAGAGTTTCTAGTATCTGAAATAATATTTTTTGAATTCAAATATGATTACCAAAATCGTTAGTTTAATTTTAAATATCCAAATTTGACAGTATTTGAACTTGAAATGCAATTTATAACAAAAAATTATGCATATTATGCAATCTTGAAATTATTATGTTTCTGTAATAATAATTTATGAAAAACTTTGTATACAATTTTTATTCCTTAGTTATTAAAATTTAAACTATAAAATAATTTTGATATTTTAGTGATTTTGACAAATTTTGTAAACATATTTTGATCTTTAAATGCTTTGAAAATAAAAGATGAGTATCAACTTTATCTAAATGTCTACTCTTGTCAAAGTTGAACATTAGAGCATTTTTACCAATATTAAAAGTGACGCATGCCACGCACAAAAAAAATCACACATCATTAAAATAAGTTACATACAGTTGTATACAAATTTCCAATCAATGAAAATTCAACGCTCTGCTCAGAATCTAAAAAAAACCTCGTCTGTATCTTATTTTTGAAATTTGCATCACCTAGAATATAATATAAATCTATACACCAATTTATTATCGACCGTGAAAACAACAATATATTTAGTACTCTTAAAATTCCGCAGTGGCTCATCGGCTGTACATAATAATATAATATATACTGTAATGCGCATAATGTATATATTGACACCTGACCCGAAGATTAGGTCGTCGAACCATGGAGACTGTTTGTATTGTCTTATCCCGTATATTGTTCGGTTGGCCGGTCAACCGATCGGTTGTGTATAATAATAGTGTGTCGGGTGAAGACGTCGGTGAACGCGCAATCGGTCGGTTTGTATTATTGATTGTGCACCCAGTTATAGACTAAACGATGGCACTGTGTAATTTCTAAGGTCGTATCCATAGAGTTCTTTGAACATGGGACAACGCATTAATAGTTTAAATAAGCATTGCTCGGATGTCTATTACAATGGCTGTCAACAGTAATAATAATAATAAAAAAAAAAATCCACTAAGATTAAAAAACTAACGACGTCATTATTTTTTTTTAACCGATTATTATAGATTGGGTGTTATTATTATTTCTGTATGAATAATAATACATATTATCATAATGTAATATTATATCACTATGCGCACGTATCTTATAATAATAACTATAAAACCCAAACTAAATACTACTATACAATTTAGTGTTGTATACTGTTGCAGTAGGTTTTCCGGGTTTTAAGCTAAACAAGCGCGTTCTCTCTTCAATATATATTATTACTCTTTAGCAGTTTACTATTTTATATATATATATACATTGTTAAAATGTTTAGTCCGGAGAAAATTGTTTATATCGTCCAATGTTAAATTGAAAAAAAAAAAATTTTAAATAAAACAACAATTGGCCACTGTAGCAGTAGTATGTACTCACATAATATAACTGAAGCTATACGGCAGAGGTCATTATTGTGGGTTGAGAAAATTACGATATGTCGAACGAGTAAAAAATATACGGCGGAGAGTTACAGTCGTGGAGGGAAAAAAAATAAGTTTCGTTGTTTAGGTGCTCGGTGGTCGTCGGTGATATTTTTTATTGTACGGAATTAGGGTTCATTGGAGACGTAGCTCTGCGCGTACACACCGAAGCGACCTTTATTATCGAATCTATGTAATATGTTTATGGCGTTGTGTCAGTTTTATGATGATACGGAACCGGATGTTTGCATCGTTTCCGTGGTCATAAATACGAGCGCGTACAGTCTGTTTTATAAAATAAACGTAATCAATGGATTTATTTAATCTAAATCTGAACAACTCGGCCATTGTTGGGAGTATGGAATATAAATAATAATACAAATAATAAAAAAAGATACAAAAAACAAAACGAAATTAAAAATACGCACTGCACATGACTCCTGCTGCTGCATCTTGTAGTATGCTCCCGTCTTTATGTAGCACTGCAGCAGGGACGCATATTTACCATATTAGGCACGATATGCCTACCTGCCTATGGCCTCCGTTATTAGAATGGCTAGGAATTTATGATATGCGCGTACAAATGTATTGTCTTACAAAACTAATTATGTCAACGAATGTATTTAATTTGTTTCAATATTATTAATATACATATATTTAATAACTACAGACAATCTGTTGAGATAAAAAAATGATAATGTTCTAATTTTGTTTGTGAAATGTTTGAGTTGGGATGATTGATGAAGGTCGTTGTATATATCCTGGATAATACGGTAAAGTACTCAACAATTTTAAACGTTTCACCTGATGAAAATTTTAAATTGTAATTACATAATTTGCTTTATATAACTCGGGTCATTGGTAAAGTGGTCAAAACCGGTGGGAAGGGAGGGGGAGAATCATAGATACACTGTAACCTTGAACAGTAGAGAACACATAATATAATATTCTTTCTCGCCTCATGTCTCAAAACATCTCTAAATTAGGCTATGCGGGCGCATGCAGCAAATACAAATAGGTACTTATGATATTTTTGACAGAAATAATAATAAAATGTGATTCTGCCGCCGCCACCGCTGTTGTGGTGTTCAGCCGTTATCAACGATCCAATCCCTTAACGACGAGTCCACGACGGCGTGTAACGGGATTATTGTGTACACGTGGACTTCACCTTTAGACACTCGGTTAAGACTCCGAGGCTTTGTAAACTGACACCTGCGGGTCCCGGTGGCGGTGGTTAGCGATGGTGGTGGCGGTGGTCAGCTCATCGTCTAGGCCGGTCCGAGCAGGGATAAATAATTAGAGACCTGGGCAAGGCCCGTAATGGACCCGGCCGGTCTTCTTGGACAGTGTAATAACGTCTTGTCCAAAAAGGCTTATCTGAATTTAAATGACTCAACCCGCGGTCACAATGGCGTTTTGATTGAATTCCGGGTCGTATGACAACTCCTAGTATAATAATAATATTATATATAATATATTTATGTATATACCTACGTATATCTAACCCGCTGGGATTGCAGTGTTTGTATATGGTGCGTTGTGCCATGACACGCTAAGTCCTCGTGGCTCAAGACATCAACGTATTTTCGTTCGATATATTAGTATAGGCACGGAGATACATGGATATATAGGCGCAACTAAATGTGCATTGGATACTAAGTCATGAAAAATGTTTTCTTCGATAAGACATAATATTGACGCTAAGGCATTAAAGCACAAAATGAACGACTGCAAGGCTGTTTTCATAATTGGCAAATGTGAAGATTTGTTGTAGGTACCTTTTAAGGAGTGCAGTCCGGTGGAGGTATCAACTAATTTTTTTTAAATGAGAACCACAACCTTTTTTATCGTAAATTATTAAGCTGATTTTGTGTCTATAAATTATTGAAAACCCTTGTACCAGGTTTCTTGAGTATATTTAAAAGTTCCAGGTTAGGTTACCAATAATCAGAATTTGAATAAATGCATATTGTTAAAGAAAAATACGGGAATGTGCAGGCTTGCCGCTTAGCAAATCATACCGCAGAATAAATAATATAATTTATGTAAATTTGTATTTATTATAACGCATTTAAAAGTATGCCGATTGTTAACTTAGTAGAAGCAGGGTTTAGAGAAAATACCCACACAGTTTAGAAAGTAGAAAATATTATGATAACCACCTCAAAAAAAAAAAGCCCTATATTGCGCCCATGGCCGGTCGACTAAAGCCCGTAGGTACGTGTAAAGCTACACGTGTTTATCAATAAGGCGCGTTAGCGAAAAAACCTAATTAAAATATTTGATTCTTTTTTATAACTTTTTCTTATGTTAATGAAACCACACCGAATTGAACGGAATAAATAAACTATTTTGTGGAACTAGAATAATGCAATTTTTAAAAATGTCCTTTCATCAAAATATTAACTACATAATATTATGTAGTCATTATCTGTCTAAGTATTAAGTTTCATATAGTATTCATATTATATCCTTCCCATATACACTATCGACCGCTATGCAAAGTGTAGTCCCCGGATTCCTGAGAGTTTCGTAGACTGCCGTATGCCATTGATTGCGATTAATTAATAAACGACGGCGGCGTTACCAAAGTACCTAATTGGCAAGAAGTTCACCGGCAGCCTTCGAGGGAAAAAAAGACTAAGGCACGTGGACACCGTGGTAGTCGCCTATACGCCTATATCGCTTAACCTATAATACCTATCGCCCGTACGTGTAACTCTATAAATCTGCACGTGTTATATCGATGCCCAAGGCGTTTGCCAAAGAACTACGATCTATATAAATCGTTGTAACATTGTTAAACGAAAACGTTTTGGCGTGACATAGTATCATTATGATCGCCTTTCACAAATTTCTACAACTAAAAAATCGTTTTACCATATTGATATAATATTATTATTTATTTTACAGACGTATTTCTCGAATCGACGTTAGGTTTTTTTTTTCCTGCGATTTAAAAGAAAATAATGATTCGTTTTCATTTAATCAATTACCAGCAATCGAAATATCGAAAGTAGTCTGCGCTATGATAATATGATAATATAATATGTATATCATCAATACTAGCAATTTTCTTGATGTTGTTTTAATTATAGACGGCCGCTCTAATTATATTTTATAAGAACGTGATTGTAACAAGTGATAAAAAATATATTTGTTTTTTTCCTCTCTCGAAATGTGCATAATATTATAATATTATAACTAATATACATCATTGAGATTACGATGATGTAGTGTATACAAATGAATCTAGTAATGAAACATAAACAAATTTTAATAAAGCTAAAAATATATTTGGCGAAGTAATTAATTACCGTGCATTAAGAGATAATAATATGACTTGCGTGGTGGGATGTAGGCCATAAATATTTTTAAATGACCTAACGGCGTAGTTATATATTTTATTTGAAATACTATCTAGTTATAACAAAATATGTGTTTGATACTACTTAACACCTCAATCTAGTTCTATTGGCTATATAACATTTAAATTTGTATTGAATATTTTTTCGATTATAAAATAACCACTTTTACTATAAGAGCTCGTTAAAATGGAAATTAAATACGAATAACAACGCTAAATTTACTAAAACTAATTGGAACACAAATTTCGAAATTATCATTTCCCAATAACGACGTTTATTTTTCATACGTATTTATGCTAACTAACTCAAACTTGTTTCATTCGTTTTCTAATCGTTTTTTTATTTTTTTTATTCAAACTCAACAAACATATATGATTTAAAATATAATTACGTACTTACATAATATTATAATATTATAAAACTAGAATTATAAATCATACAGTTTTAGTTTATAATTATTCGGTTTTCCCAAAAGTGACGTTAGTAGGCTGCTTCTCATCCCATCAAGTCTTCGTGTTAAACCTAATTAGTAATTATATTTTCATTTTAGATCATTATACATAAATAGTAGGTACAGATAATTTAATCCAACTAAAAAAAAACTAAAAAAATGATTTGGTAAATATTTCGTAGGTACCTACTATAATTTATAGGTATATTATGATATATTCAAATATAATATACCTATATACAATATAAAGTTATAAATTTAGAGGTTTCTAAAGAAATGCATCACATAGTTTTACTTATTAAGTAAGTATAAGTATATAACATTTATTAATCGAAGCTGATAAATTGGTGTTTTAAAAGTTATTTATTTCGGATTATTCGAATAATTATGAAAATTAAAATGGTTAAAAAGTTTCAGCCGTTTATCATTTGTATATAAGCTGTATGTACCATAAATCACTAAAAATCTGTAGGTATTACTCGGTATTTCCTCCATAATATTTTCGGTTCAAATTAAGCAAATAAAACTATATTGAAATAGTAAAACTTCGTACACCGACATTTTAAAATTCAAAATAAACCAAAATTATTATATTCTAATATAAAATATTAGATTCCTTTTCGCGTACAAAAGTAAATTTGAACCAATTTGAGTATATAAAGTACTAAAGTCAAGATTTTAAAACCGAACTAATAATGTCTAAAGTTCGGTTCAATTCAAAATTTTGACCATCCATTTAAAATTCAATAAAATAAAAAAAAATTTCTTTTCACCAAAATATTCACCACATAAGATTTCTACCTATGTTTTATGTTTCTCAAATATTGACTTGAACAATTATTTTTCATATGCGTTTAATGTTTTCAAAGACAGTTGTTGATTAGTGTTACAGTTTTAAGTCTCTAAACTGCAGTTGTTTTTTGTAGTTTCACTTAATAGTTGATAAACATTTCATGAATTTTTAAATTTACACCGTTTTATGTCTAATATTAATAGCTGAGATTAATTGTTTAAGACAACTGTTCTTAATGATAACAAACAAAACTCTAATTTTTGATGGATTTCCCCAAATTGATGTAAATCTATTGAATATTTCGAAGAATTACCTCTCTATAGTATCAAGCTGAGACAATTTTTCATCTAAAGAAAGGAGTATAAAAGTTTTTTGACCGGTATATCTTGCTACCAAAAAAGTGCAGATACACAGAAGAAAAATTATTAAAAAATATCATTGTAAAACCATTAGATTATAAATACTTATATTTATAATCAATGGTAAAATAGAAAACCAAGAATCTAAAATAATAATGTTGTAAATTTAATTTAGAGACGTAAAATAGGTATTATTTTATTTTTGTGGGACTGCGGCCTCGAATAAATTATTCAGGAAAGCCTAAGTCTTCATAACCCTACTCTGATCTCCGTCTATTATAACCTATTATAATATTGTATTCGATATTTCGATGTAAAAATGCCTTTGACGAACTGAGTCTGGATCTGGTGCTCTCTTGTTGCCTACTCTAATCGCCTTAAAACTGAACTTAAAATAGTATCATTGAACCGTAACGATATTATACAACAATACAATATATACATAACATAAATGTATAGGTACTCTACCTTTATTGCCCGACCGGATAATATATATTCTTATAAAATCAAGACATTAAATCAATTGAAGCTATTTAAATACATTTTAAAAGCAAAAAAATATGATGCACTTTTTTATTATTATAATAATATACATAATAAAATGTGTATTTTAGCACATTACAAATCAGTGCTGAGCATTATTTTGACTGATTCGGATTACAGATTATAATTGTTTAATCCGAATTTCGGACTTAGGATTCAATCCTTCGATTCGGATTTCGGACCCAATCCGACTTCATTGTTTTTGAGATAATCAGCTGTTTTTCATTATAACCTATATATTATTACCTATAATACGAATATACGAATTTAATCCTGATTCATAGCATAATCCGGATTAGTATATTAAATCCGGATAAAACGGATTGCAACATCTGTTTCAATCCGGATATCGTGCTCAGCACCATTACAAACGTACACAATTTAATACAACTCAATAATCGTGTAACAGCTGACCGATTATTATTCTTAATGATGACTGAACTCGAGTTTGTTAATGTGGTATTATTTTTCTAATAATTATGTATCTTTTTGTGATTTATATGCCCACGATCGGGGTATAATATTTAAAAATAACTATTTTTCGATATTGTCTAATGTTCAATCCGTTCATAATAATATCGTGTACTCCTATTATTGTACTCTCATAAGACCCGACTTTATTATACTTATACCTATTTATAGTTTAATATTATTATTCATACGCACGCAGTAGTATTATTGTTTTCTTATATATTGTACGTATCAGTTTCACGTATAACGTGGGCATATGAATGTGAAAAATGTATATGAAAATTAAGCGCTTGTGCGATGCAAAGTTTGCTCAATTTAATTCGATATCGTAGGACGTCGACGACAATCTGGTCAGGTTAGGTGTGGAAAAATCTTTAGGGGGGAGGGGGGGGTCATGAATCGTTGACGGTAAGTCTGTTGTCGTGTGTACATGATCATCGTTAGTATTATCATTATTATTGTTGTTGTTACTATTATAATAATATTATTATATTACGGTCGCGGAGGAAATCTCCGTTTTTCCGACCTTAAAATTAGAATAGAAAAAAAGATCGAAATTCCGCGTAGTTATCAACACGTGACGCATGCCGCCGCCGACTATGGAATGCGTGTTCTAAACGGCCCGGGAAATTCGAGTGAAACACGACAGAAAAAAAAAATAGGTACAAAAACACGAGAAAAATGCGCGCCACTCAAGGATGTTTCCCAGGTGATGTGCGCTGATAAGGAATTCTAATGCGCGTATCTGCGACCGCCGCCACCCGATGGAATGCGTATATTTTATTATTATTGTTGTGTCCGTCTATACCTATATTATAGCCGGCCACAGACCGTCGCCACTTTTTTTTTTTTTCATCTCATTTTCTATTTTCTATTTTTCCACAATATTACACTCTGGCGAGACGTCTTCGGCTCGCGCGCGCGACGCCTGGCCAAGGTTAATTCCACATTGTTTACACACTCACACACACGCGGTGACGACGGTCCGGGCGGCCGACGTCGCGGCGCTAAAAACCCGGCAGTTTGCCACTGCCGCCACTGCCAAGTGCCTCTGCCGCCGTCGGGATGAACAATGTGATGCACATTCGTCGCGGTGCACCGATTATTATTATCTCTATTATATACATATATACAAATGCGTTGTAATATACTCTTCGTTTTACTATTTTTTTTTTTTTTTACTGGCGTATATAGATTAAAAAAAAAGAGAGGAAAAAAAATCTTCGCCACAACAGTCGTACAATAATAATGATGATAATAATAATATAATACCCAATTGTTTCGTATTTAGCCGCTTGAAACCACCGACGCCTGTACGCATAATATTCCGCTCCGATGTCCTATACCTGCAGTATACCTATAATATCATACTCTCGGCCAATTGTTATTAGGCGCATCTTATATTATTATTACGATTATTATTTTTTTTTTTTTCAAACCGACCGCTGCGACACTTCCTCGTGTGGAATTTTCATATTAAAATTCTCAGCCACGTGTGTGTGACGCTCAATACGCGTACACGCACTAGTACGATTTTTTTTTTTTTTTGGCGCCTAGTATTATAATAATAATAGACGCGTGACGTGTGCATTTATATGTTTATAGGTAGCTGCATAGCGCGTATAGCAACAGCTGTATATATATATGTACCTGTGCAAAGTCAAAGAAAAAATATTTAAAAAAAATCACACAATCAGACGTAATAATATTATTTATTTCGAGACGTGTAGTCTTAAGTTAGGTTAGGTTAGACTCGAAGTGCCCGTGACGCGAGCCTTATTTACTACCTATATTTTAATATGATTATCTGCGTCGGGTGCATTGTAATTTATAATAATAAAATAATATAGCGCCGTCTATACGAGCAATGAGAATGTGTGTGCACTGTGTTGTGTATATTTCGTGTATTTTTTTTTCGTTGTATTATTTTTCGTGCTATTCGACTCAGTCGTGGTAGACTGTGAATTCGGACCGGGAAAACTATATTACCGGCCCTAAAATTTGTTTCATCCTGGCTATATATCACACACTCACATATTATTATAATATACTATATTATGCCAGTTTTTAGATTTTTACCAAATGTTTCACTCTCGTGTAAGTATAACAAGTTATTATAGTATACCACTATATTATACAAAATATAACTTGTTTAAGTGAATGTGATTCATTCAATATGTTTCAAACAAATAATGGACGAGACAAAACGAAATATATTATATTGTAATGTTTAACGTAGTTTCAAAAAAGGGTAGTGTTTTATCAACCCTTATTCTAACCCATTGAAAAGATTTAAGCGTCCCAATTTGACCTCACAGATGTTCACGATACGCTTATTAGTCGGAGAATAAAGAATATTGTAAAATACCTACTTGAACATATAATATTACTACATGAACACAATATTAGAAAAAAACTGTGAAGTATTAAAATAATCCATATCGTTAGTAAAATACTTAAAACGTGGGAAACAGTTTATGTATCGTCTAATCTGTATTGTAAATCTTGCTTATTCAAAATTTGAATATTTGTATTTACATTTATATTAATAATATGTGTCAGAAATATACTTGGTGATTCTTGGGTTAGCAGTAAACACTCGTCATCTAGATTAAACATTTTTTTTACACACCTTGAACTTTGAAGTCGTTTCAAACCAATATTTTAGAAAAAATAAATTAAATTTGTCTTTTAGACTTTTTTGAACAACGAATGACTACATTTTTAATTTTATATTTTTGTGGAGACTATTTTAACCATTTAAAACTATGAGTTTGAGCAACAAATATTGAATTTTGAACGAGTGGTTAATTAATTATTAGTAACTATTTCAAATGTTGATCACCATGATGGTATAGTACAGTCGTGGTACTCCGTAGGAAAATGTTACTCCACTATAACTCCACTCATCTTAACTTTAAGTACTTATGATAATTAATTAACTACTCGTTCCAAATAAGTCGATGTTTATACATCAAAACTCTCAGATAAAATATACTGTTTCGAAATATAAAACTAAAAATGAACGTTGTACCTACCTGGATATAAAAAAAAAATTATATAATTCATATTCAAAAACGTTAACGTTTTTCGAGATAATAACCGTTTACTGTTAAAAGAATCTTAAATTTATATTATAACCAACAAATTGTTTTTATTTTTATCATTTATTTACATGGTAGGTACCTACTTATGTTATTAACGTATTATGTATATTTTATTGTTATAAACTATAATACATTACATATCATTGTAATTTAATTTTCCAAATCAAAATGGGAAGAGGTAATAAAAAGCTATATGGGGATCACTTGGCAAGAGTTTGAATTGGAAAGAAAAATCAACGGATAGAGTGAGATGGATGACTGGGTATGTAATAGGGAATGGTGACTAGAAGAGGCCTATATAATAATCAAAGAAGAAAAATAATCAGAATTTAACAGTGTTCATATCTTATAACTATTTTGTTTTATGTCAAATGAGTAATGTATATCAATATAACGCCATATCTATCACTCATTATATATATCGATTCAATCGAGTGTTAAAATATTTAAACATTATACCTGTATACATTATAAATTTAGAAACCAACTGTAGGAGTCAAAACAACGTTACGAATCATATATACAACCTTTAAAATCGTCTAAGTTATTTTAAATAAATAAAGTAATATTTTAAGTTTGAAAAATATTTAATACCCACTATAAATGATGGGTGAATTAAGCGGAAAATGATTATTTATTATAGATACCTATAATATCTAGATATTGAAGTACTATCATTTTAGTAATTTAGTAACTCTGTAAAAAAACTAAGTAGTAAAAATAAAATAGTGTGAGACTTACTATAATAATATAGTGATAAGAATAAGAGTCGAGTTTATATTATATATATCGCAACTGTCACATGCAGCTAATATATAGATGATGTAATATAATTTATAACATAAAATCCTTTGTATAATAACCACTCTGGGTATTAATAATTGCGTACGTTTTAAACAATAAAGTAATACAAGTATAGGTAATATATTATACATCGTAGCCAATTGATTTTGGAGAAAATGTTGTAGAGTATTAAAGTAAAGTGAGTACTATTGTACCCTTATAAATAACGCAGCATCGATTGTTAATTAATACTGAGATCGATTATAATGGACGTCCTATATATCTAGCCACTGCCCACTAGAGATTATCGAGACGATTAAACAAGGCAACAAAACTATCCAGTTATATTATATTATCAAAAGTCGGAATAATAATAAAACATTTAAAATATACAATTAAAACCGTTAAGACGAGGACAGTGGATTATGGATTTATCACCGCGGTGCTACAATTTCGAAATTGAAGTAACTTCTATTCTATAAATCGGACGACTCTAACCAATCGCTTTGAAATCCACTGCGGAGGAGTAAAACGGTCATGTATGTAAACCGACGTACATGTATTATAGGCGTATTATACGTCACTTTCAATACCTCGGGGACTTTATCGTATTTTGATATATATATGAGTTCGAGTATATACGAGATGTATACGTATTGGCCTCCGAATGTGTAATTGGTGCAGTGTGTGTGTGTGTTTAGTGAACGGATATAGGAGTTTGCGTCGGCGATGTTGTTAGTGATGGTGGAGGAGGTGGGACGAGGAGATGCAGCGGCGGAAGGATCTAAATGGGGCACCGAGGAAAGAAAAATCATCACGACGGCGGCGGTGGACACGCGATTTAACGAGACTTTACCCACTACTCACCCGTTGTTCTTTTACACACGCATATACATTCGTATGTTACCGTGTATACCCAGCTATATATACCACCACCACTACCACCACCACTACCACCACCACTACCACCACCACTACCACCACGCCTTAGCGCCCTTGAGGTAATCCGGATTTGCCGGATCCGTTTCCTAATAGCCCTCGCCCATCCGGGTATTTGCCCGGGGCGACCCGGTAATCCTGCACTAATGAACGCTAGGGATAACGGCTTAAATCCCTTCGGCGGCCTCGCCATCATCCCCCGCACAATATATCTCCCTCTCTTCCACTCGCGCACGCACACTTAAGACGACTACTACCTACTACTACTACTACTACAACCGGTGTACAACAAAAGACTATATACGATAATCACACACACATACATATATATTATATAAACACTCATGTTATATATATATATATTTTTGTATGCGATAATACCTGTGTGTGTGTCTGTAAGTGGGTGTGCGTGTGTGAGACCGGTATAAGGATTACGGTATACACAGCGCACACGGACTAGTGTGCTCGGCCGACCGAAATGCCTGAGAGTCGGTCGAGTAATCCGGGCGACGATAATCTCTGCAGCCAGTTCACCAGTGCAAGGGTAGCACACTAGCACGTGGCTAGTTTTCCCCGTATAATATATTATGTATGATACGTTTCGTCAGTCAATATTTTGATAAACAAAAATAACTACGACAATAAAAAAAAAAATAAACCTATATACGCGCAAGACAGTGTTTTATTGTTAAATATAATAATTATGTATATAATAAACTAATAACTATGTATTAATAGCGGACAGTGTTCTTATTAATGATGCTCGGGGTAGACATAGGTATACAACTCTAGCAATGTTTACACTAACTGATTGAATGATAAACATATAAAAAACAATTTAATGTTCTGCTGCTCAAACACTTTTTTTTTTTTTTATTCGAGTAGCCAAATGGTGGTCATATTATAACATTTGTATAAAACCTCTTCCTCAACTTATTCCCGGCTACGACGCCTTTGTCTATACGAACACGATAAGTAACAGATATGATACCACCAGTTATACTAGCTAACTGTAACAAGTATTTTAATGCTTAAATTAATTATAATTTTCATTAAATATCCATAATATTGTTCCTATTATATGCATACGCGCCAATCTATATTATCATAGGTCATGTAATAGTTCATTATTATCACGACATTAGTGTGTGATTATGGCAGTATAATAATCTATTTGTATACCTATAGAAACATTTTTGGGTATAGTGCAATGGAAAAATATCGAGTAGCATGCATAGACCTTATACTCGTAGACGGAGCATGATGGTAGTTCACGCGGCCAAAATAGGGTGCGCTGCACATGAGTGGAATCTTCTTCTGCGCATGCGCGAAAACACAACCAGGTTGTGTACTTGTGTTTCCTTATACTGAGAAATAAAATTGTAACGAATCCGATTTATTCTATTTGCTTTCCGAAGTTCCGAACAAATATTTGATATGCAAATGCATAAAGTCCTGAGCCCTGATAATTAATAACATTATAGTTAATACAATTGTTATTTGCTATTTATAATATTTATAAAGTTGTATAATATTATATGGCAAGAGTTAATAACAATGTTTTTGGTCGCAAGGAATGGTATCATTGCTGGCACACTATAGGAATGACCGCACCACCAACCTGCATCCCGCCAGGATGCTCCGTCTACGAGTATGGGACACGGATTAAGATATATTGGACTTGGATCGACTACCTTATCAGTGGCTCTCAAATGTTTCGAAAATCGCCGTAAAATACAACTAGAGGTGAAAGTGCCATCTATACACGTGTTATCAAAAATCAAAATAATAATATACTCATACACAACTCTTTATTTTTTTTTAAACATTTTTAAATATTAAAATTTAAAATTCATAATGTCTGTGACCAAAATATGTTCAAAATAGTCAACATCTGTATAATGTAAATACATTTTACAATATTAGACGTATTAGTTACGTCATTTATTACAAGGAACTATTTTACCCCTACTTGTACTTCTTACGGTAGGAGGAGTGGTAGTGTCAAAACATTTGCGAACCGTTTCTCTACTACTCCCCAACCTTGTCGATACCAGTCCATTATAACTCAGTCCGTGGTATAAGGTCTATGGTAGCATGCTACATTCTGTTAGGAATTAATTAATTAAGAACTATATAGATTGATTTTTAATATATATATATATCAATGATTCGCGTTTTTATGATGATTAAAGAAGGATTACGAAAATAAATCGGTTAGAAAAATAAAGTTGTATCCAGCTCAAAAACATATTTAACATTAGGAATTTGTAAACATTGCCAAAGTGACAGATTACGCTGGGCATCATAATAATATTGTTTACAGGTGTTGTTATATTTAACGGAGTCGGTTATAGATATAGTTCAGTGGCGCCATTCACGTTTTTTAAGAGGGGTGCCAACATTTAAGCAGGCCAATTTTTTTGTATCATCATCTAACTTTTTGTT
This sequence comes from Nasonovia ribisnigri, assembly GCA_027563435.1. Taxonomy (NCBI): domain Eukaryota; kingdom Metazoa; phylum Arthropoda; class Insecta; order Hemiptera; family Aphididae; genus Nasonovia; species Nasonovia ribisnigri. The sequence continues at coordinate 808,679 of JANEHU010000253.1, read as the reverse complement.
CATCACAGTAAATGCATTTGTGTATTTTATGTATGCGAAGGGTTTAAAAGTTATATATCGGATATTTTAATGAATTCAAAAAGTTGAAAAGTTGTAAGACAGAAATAGCTTTTGTCATGCATATGGCATACATACCATTAACACCTAAATCTATAAGCAATGAAGTGCGCATTACCTCCGCACACAATATTATGTTGTGCCGTTATGGTTTTCATAATATTATATTATAGTTTAACTCTTATAAAAATTATATTGTCTTGGCTTTACCGCCGCGGTGAGCGGTGAAATATGTTCTGCAGCAATTCACCATCACCGCTGCAGTGTGTGGGGACCTTAAGAGAACTCTACATAGATATTTTACAACTGTAGTCTCCGTCTTAAAAGCAAATGTATGCTCAGCGGATCACGTTTAACTCCATTAGTTTGAAAAATAGAGTGAATGTGTAGTTTGTATGTTGGTTTTTTTACGATGATTCAGTTTTTAAATGAGTTATGAGCATGTTTAATGTGCTGTATATTAACTTGCTAAAAAATTGAACTGTTGTAAAAAACTAACATAAGAACACAGATAATGTTCTTACCATCAAGTTTCATACACTGCACTTGTATAAGACAGAGGCAACAAATTGTGGCGTCCTCTTAATACTACAATAATATGTGTATCAATATGTAATAATATTATCTGTCGTGGTTTCTAGAAAGTCACGAGGACTAACGATAGTGTTATACATATTGCAGGAAGTACAACACGTCTATACGATGCGTTCAAAAACACATTTTCTCGTATACGGTCACCGCGCTTCGAATAATATTTGGATCACGTCGTTAGGGTCTGTTCTACCGTATTAATCTCTACACCGACATCTCGCGTGCGCATGTGAAATCGATGTGAACGCATTATTGTAAATACTAAATATTATAATATATATTATTATTATTATGTTTGCGGTAGGTACTTGCCTACGTGCGTGTACGAGTACGATGCGCGAATTATGCAATCCGCAGTATATATAGCGTACCTAAACGTTATGTCAGTGTGTACGACATTCGCATTTAAACACCGTATGTCTGCCTATTATACATTTTCCATATCGGTTCGCCTAAACGTCGGATTAGTGTGGGCGCCGTGCATACATTAAACGTCGGGTTATGTGTGTTCCGAAGTGGCAGCCGGACGACGGTTTTTTAAATAACCTCCACGTCCTGCAAGTCGTGTGTGCGTCGACTCGAGCTGGATCGGACGTATACCGTAACCGTATACCTGGCGTACCAATATTATATATTATATAACACGATATTATATATTATTATCGAACGCACATACTAAGTAGGCATAATCCGGATAGAGGAGTTATAATATATATACACGCTAACCCAGAATCATTTTATCAGACTATTATATTATTATAATCCGGTCGCACGTATATATATATATATATATAATAATATATACTCGCGCGCCAGGTCTTAATCCAGATTTATTTCTTTGGCGAATTATTTCGGTTTCCGAGTTAATCCGATTTCCAAACAAGCCGGATTTTTATCATAATATATATATACGTATGTATTGTATATTATTCTAAGTAATTTAAGCAGTTGTAGTATACCCATTGTCCTAGCCTATTAAAATAGTTCCGTACAACCATTGTTGCGATTCTTTTACTTATTTCTTAACATCACGATCCTACAGCTCAGCAGCACTAGTAAAAAAAATAAACACAAATTATATTTATTACTATATACGTTGCGTACTCGTATGTATAATATCGTACTTTCACGATACAATATTATTTGTATTATAATTTTATACGACAGTATCTCCCATGACAATAATATAATATTAGTTAAGACTATTGTAATATCATAAAAAATTAAAAATATCGATCGATTCTTAAAAATGTCCATTCTTCTGGCACTACAAATACCTAAGTACAGGTTACTGAAAACGTATCTACTATACTATTATGTAAGCCATGATATATTATGACTTTAAAATACTCATTTCAATAATAATAGATAAATAATATTATATTATAATACCGTTAAGTGTTCTTAAAACGTGTGTTTTTACTTGTACGCGTTATTTTTTTTTCAGTAAATAAAAAAATCGAATGCATTGTATGGAGTGCATTTAACAAATACCTACCTACTCGTTGTTTGTACGTAATGATTTATTTTTCAAACGATACGAGCTTTAAATTTAAATCCCGCACAACATAATCGGACTCATTTTTCCACATTGTGGTTTCAATAGTTTTAAAGGATGTGGAATATATACCTATAATTACGATTAATGCTTATTGTCCGGTTCGTTTTTGTTGTTTTAAGGATTGATAATGTAATATAATACCATGTGTTGTAGGTATATGGCAGCATGCAGCCGCCGTTGGAATACGGTTATTGCGTCGATTATTTTACAGTTTTTCCTGCTGTACACGTTCGAGTTTTTCCGGATTTCTAAATTATCGACGATCATTTTTATAGTATATTCGAGTAAAAAAAAAAAATGTTTAAAAAGAATCACCGTTACTGAGTCGGTTTCCATTGTTTGAACCATTGGATTGCGTGCGTATTAAATAATAATATATTATACCTATACCTGCATTGTTCGGTGTTCTTCATTAGGGTAATTTTTTTTCTTGTTAATTCCCCGGATCATCGAAAAAATAATTTTGTTCCGATAACGATATTAAGAAACATTTTGATGGAAATTTACCTCAACGCGCCAGGACCATGAATCCGGTATAGACGACCATAGTATTGACGATGGATATAGAGTCATTATGCATGCGTCCCACCAACTTACCACCAACTTACCTCCATATAGGTCTCTCGATATCTGCGCAAACGCGACTACTTATCAATGACGTAGTTTCACGGAAATTATTGATAAGGTAATAGGTTGTCACCTTTAATGTTTATCGATATTGATAATATTTTAAAATTTACCGTCGCCAAATATGATAAGAGGCCACGATGCGACGCATACGCATATCGCTGAGGACTGCGGGCCTATGGTTCTGTTGTTTGACTTTTCAGACGACTCCATATCCTTCGCAGCTATAGTATAATATGATCTGACTGATCTGAGGGAATCCATAAGGAATGTGCAGTAGCCATAAATAATAATATTATGCTCGTTAAGACAATAACCGTCGTCCGCGGCGATCGTGAAAACCGAGAAAACACCGATGATGGCGCTCGCCAATTTCACTCCATTTTCCGTCTCGTCCGAGAGGAGGTACTTACTCTTTCCACGCGTTTAACACGTCACGTGATGCGTATACCTATTCGTGTTATAAAATAACGCATAATATAAATCGCAGTACAAAGAAACGGCGGAACGGCAAGCCGCGAATGGAACGCAAACGGATACGCGTGGTGGATACCGCGATATTATATATGTATAGGTACAATATACCTATTAATAATATTGCTTCGACCGTGGCGAACTGCAATTGTCCGCGAATAACGTAGTTGCAGTGTAGTACAACAACATTATAATTTATAATGATAATAATATATATTGCATTATGGCGTGCGAACGAAAAAAAAATGTATTAAATAAGCCACGTCGGATTAGTCGACGACGGTTTTTTGTTATTTTTCCACGACCGCCTCCCGCAACTATAATATTATGATATTTTGTTATAATACACCTGTGATATCGCGTATATTCGCGTAGCGTAAAAGTAATATAATAATAAGCAGTAATAGTGCTCGCTGATCTTCGCGAAGGAATGAAAATCCTTTTGATCCGTTTGATACGGAAAAAATATACTATTATGATCATACAAAAACGAATTTATGTGAAAACTAGGGATTGGAAGCGGTGATTTTTTGTCTTTGTCCAACACACGTGCAACATAGGAATACGTGTATTTATTCGAACGTACTGATTGATTTTCGATAAGAATTATAAAAACAGATTTAATTTTGTTATCATGTTTACTTGAGATCGGCTTTCCCTGCACGTTTTTAATTATATCCCCCTAAATCCTAAGAAGATTCGTACAAAATAGGAAATGGAATATTCAAATTGTAGGAGAAATTAAAATCAAAAATCAGGGTAAGTCTATATCAAGTGGACTTGACTACAAATTCAAATTTGTTTTTAGAATTCTAATCGCTTCGCTACTTCACTTTAGATCAAAAGGTACGTTGGAATTAAAATTCGTCTAAATTCCTATGTTCTACTTGTGTTAGTCTAAGACAGGAAATCACTGCTTTCAATCTCTTTATATCCGATGAAACTTGTGACTGAGAATGGGCCGATGGTCGTTTGGGTTAGAGAATTTTGACCAAAAAATCAATGATGTACATATCTAATATGAATGATATTATTATATATAATATTTAATACAATATCACTATGCCTATACCAATATTTTGTTTGAGTTTATTATTAATTACGTATATTGTACCTATATATGATTTTATTTTTATTTTTTTTATGTACATGGAGTTACATAACATTTAACTTCATAATTAAAAAAAAAATTTACCTCCAATTTTAGTACATGTACTGCCAAAGTAAGTACATATATACATCTATTCATACTTCTTTGCATAAACAATATTTTTTTGTGTAATAAACATTCGCCCAAACGGTATACGCCGGTCTATTGCGTCCCAAAGTCAGGTTAACGATATTTTACCCCCTTTTTATGTCTGATTGCGTCCTATTGTAAATTTGTAGATAAGCGTTAAATATTACCTACACTATTTAAAGTATTATGAAATCATGTACAATAATAATGATAATATGAGACTTTTATAATATAATATAAAATTAGACCAAACAATTTTCATAATATAATATTATTATTTATTAGGTATAATAATTTAAATACAATCAGTCAAGTATAGGATTCAACAATTAAGAAATGAATTTCTTTGTCAATGTTATTATATAACAATAATAATGTAAAAAAAATACATTTAGAATTAAACAATAAGTATTTTTTATATTTGATTGAGATATATTATTTTATTTATAAATTAATAGGTTTTAAGTGAAATAATTTTAAGTTATATTTTAAATAAGATATTATAATTTTATTGTATAAATTATTATTTTTTTTTTATTTATACATTTTTGTCTTTTTATATAATTTGCTTTGTGTTTTAAAGGTATTCAATTCTGACTGTCACGTTTAAACAGATCTGTACGCCATATGGACCAAATATAACTGTATACCTCTACCCAATACAAAACATTACAAACACACAACATATTATTTTTAATTTACCTGACTTATATTCGAAATTGAAACACTGGAAATGTATACCTAACTGACATTGAGTCCTAATTACTAGTATATTTAATTATGTTTAAGATCCTTATATGTACTTATAATTGACCCTGCCTTCTGGCTACGGTAATCATATCTACAGAGTTCCATGACTCTTCCCAGAAATCTTATATTTAACTAGTCATCCCCGGCCATGGTATACCTTAGCAGTGGTGGATTTTATGGAGGCATAGTGCCTTCACCTCTCATAATGTATTATAGTCTTGATACAAAACTTATGAGTATCTTATATCAATACTTTCACCTTTTATACTGATAAAGTGATAAGTATTTACACTAATTATAAAGGTGTATTTTTATAAATAGGTTTTACCTACCTTATAGGTACTTATGCCCCTGCCCCTCGGCTACGGTAATTATATCTACAGAGTTTCAGGATGTATGTAGGTACTAGGTATATTATTTTAATGTGCTGTGGTTGTTGGCGATTGGCATAAGCAATATTGTTGTGGTTTTGATTGAAATATTGAGTCATCGTTAGAGATTTAGTTAAAAAATATACACATTTGGCGGGAAATTATCGACGGTTGTATGCTATTATTTTTTAATATTTATTCACCTATTATTATTATTATCAAAGGTATTGGCCCTCTTCGTGTCGGTTTAAAGACCTGGGTACTAATCGTTCACGAACAAATAAAGACGTTCCCTCCACGATGTACCTATACATGCGTGCAGCTTACGTAAAAATACAATCGATTTTTGTTCTGTGTTTTTTTTACATTTATTAGACTAACTGTTCTATTAGCGAGAACTGTCTGTTTGACATAATACGCGTTAATGACTCGTCGACAAGCTTTAAACGGAATAGCGTGAAGAACGGGCATATATTATAGGTATAGGTATGTTAATGTATATATACCATTGATCAATGCCTAGACGTATTATAGAAGAACAATGTTCGTATATATTTTTATGCATCGAAAAAATACACTTTTGATGGGTATACGGTTCGTAGATTAGGCGTTGGTACTGCTTGGTCATGTCAGAAAATAATAATTTCATGGTCCGGGTTCATATATTATACAGTATAGACGCACGTGCAGCTTCGATTATGACGGCGACGCACGGGGTGATAAATTTTTCATCATAATTCTAGGAACACACAATATTATAATACAGTCTATAAATTTAACGGAATGTGCCGAACATATACATACGACCCCCGATTTAAAATAGGAAATCACCATCCCACGCAGCATATTGTAACGACAATTTATACTAAACGTCAAAACGCCAATTTTATGTGTTCGCGGCGGCGGTCTCGGTCGTCTCGTGTGCTGCGTTACAGCTGTAGCAGTGAAAGAAAAAAAAAGGTTCAAACGTGTGTACGAGGTGAACCGACGATAAATTCGTGCCCGTCTGCCTATACCCGTCGCCGTAATGTAATTTTATTGCATATTATCGTAGTCGTCTGTCGATTGTCGTGCATCGAACGGAGTCGAGTGACTGATGATACTCGTCGTGTGTCATATATACGTATACATAATATTATATTATATTCGTTAGCGGTCCAAGGATATAGTTATATATATTTATTCATATACGACATAAATTGAATACACTCGCGAGATTATAAGACGATCTGTCCTTTTTTCCTCGTAATTTTATACACGACCATATAGGAATCATTTCGGTTCGACGACGATAAATTCATAGACCGCACTGGAAAACGCAATATATTGGACGTCAACCTCGGTCGGTCGGTGGTCACCCTCCTCGTCGTACTTCTACACGCGCGCGGTAAACGTTCGGTCACTTCAAAACTGCACTATCACTTGAGAACTCGAGCCGATATTACACTTTAATATAATAATAATGTAATATACAGAGACCAGTAAAGTTCAGTATAAACGAGATACAAATCCATTTTTCTACGGACTAGAGTATAATATACTCTGACATATCAAACTATATAATATATAGGTAATACATACTATTATTGTTATGATATTATAATATGTCATATTTTACGAATATTTTCGAGCTTAAATAATAATAATATACAGATAATAATAATAATAATGATGTAATAAATTATATTGTACGCGCGGCAGTCGTACGTTTCGGTTTCGGTCGTCCCGTCGGCGGCAGCACTGCAGGGGTGGCGCTGGTCGGAGGACAGAATGAGGGGGCTGGTAGGGGGGGATGCCGCCGTAATCCGGATTAAGGGCGCGTCAGTGGCGGCGGAGGTGCGGGGTACGGTCGTTGCTATATTCCCGGCTAATCTCACCCCCGGCCTGCACACCGCACGCCGCGAACCGTTCGCAGTGGCACACACAAAGTTTCACCCCGAACGGCACACGATAATCCCTCTGGTATCCTCCCTCCACCACGCACCCCGACTGCCTCCACCGACTCTCCGCGTCCCCGTCGTCGACAATCCTCATCCACCGCTGCCGGACGGGTTTTTCGACTCTCACCGCGCTCGCGTGTGTGTGTGTAAACGCGGTCGCGCGTTAGTCTCGGTCGGTCAAACGGGCCGCGTGGTGTACTGTCGTCGTCGTCGTCGTCGTCGTCGTCGTTGTGCGCAGTACAGTGTCGTCGATTCGAGAACGACAGAAATACAATTAATACCGATATTGTACGCGATCTCGTGCGTCTTACCTGGACACCCAGGGAACCCGGACGAAATGCAAGAACAGCCGACGACGTCACAGTCGGAGGAACTCGTCACCGGTAAGACCAGCGCGTTTCGTTTTAAATTTTTTTTTGTACATGTTGTATATAAATATTTTTATATTCGATTTAATATCTTGCTCGTAATTTCAAAGCGGAAAAGTGAAGAAATTTAGGATTACAATACATTTAGAGGCACCGAAAGTTGGGTTTGCCTATGACAAATGGCAATTTTAAATTCATTTTTGGATAATTTGTTTGTTGGTACTTGTGAGTGGGTGCTTAAGCTTTAAAAACAATCGAGCGTTTCAAAAGACATCGGCGCCTCCGGCAATTATTAAAACACAATCATTGTATAGGTCGCGTATAGAACGCGTGTATAGAACTTTCCAGCGGCAACAAGTGTGCCACGCTGATTAACGAAACTCCTTCAACACCGCCTCCGCGAGAGGACATCAATATGACATTTATATATGCATATTATACAGAATGGTTCACCGGACATGTACACTATATAGCCACCATGTTTTCTTTTAATACCTTTAGGGAACGATTTTGTTCAAATTCTGACTTAAGTACCTATACCAATGTTTAAAACTCATATTTTCATATGTATGTATTGATAATTTGTATGTAATTTAAATATTGACGTAGTGTCATGTGGTTGTGATACCTACAAAAAATGAAATTACAGTCAATTTTATATTGACTAGATGATTTAATTATATTGTATCGGCGTAATGATAATTTGAAAATTATAGTACCTTATGTATTATAATATTAATATTTTACAGCATTACTTATATTGTTTGTAAAAACTGATAAAACATAACAATAGTAACGATATGAACAATAAGACGTATTACCTATACGATCTACCACAACCGAAATATGTTACATATTATATTGTATATATATTATACCTTATATATTTTTATAAATGAGAATTATTATTATTTTTAGCGTAAAAAGTTTGAAATCTTAGAAATTATTCGTTTGAATTTAAAAACATAACAACACATTTCCAAAAAAGAAAACAGAATTTAAATAAATACATTATTGTAAGGTAAAAGACTGCAGTGTACACTTAGCATGATAGGGGTGAATCGACCTATATCTCGTGACAACAGTTGTCTATCTAAATTCATGTTTCCCTACTTACGAATCTGTCCCTAGGTTCTGTTGTAAATATACGAGCAATATTTCTAATGATATTAATATTATGTTTATCGGTCTCGTTCGATGAAGTATCTTAATATTCTTAATACAATATTACTGAAATACTGAATATCAATCGTCGAAATCGATCTCGCGTCCGTTTTAATAGGTTATTAATAGGTATTATGTGACTAATATGATAATATACCTAATGAAACGTTAAAATTTAAAAATGTCTAGTTTTTACCGCAACTACGCAATACGGGATTAACTACACGGGTTGAATAATACAGCACTAGTCGGTAGTTTAGTCGGTGGGAAGTAGATAACGCGTACAGCTTTATCCACTACCCACATAATACAACCACCGCAAATTATTATTTTATAATCATATTATATATTATTATAATACTCTGCCGAATATCCGTAGTTTATTATGTGCTATAGTTTAAAGACAAAAAAATCCAAGGAAAACAAAACGATGATTTGCAAACAGATTTTCTATTGTATCTTTATTTATTGTTCATATAAACTATCATTATTTTGGTCATAGGTATTTTTATTTTATTTTACACGTATGATAGGTAAATAATATAATATTTTTATTGTTTTTGCGTATAAGGTGTGTATTTTTTTACCTAATATGGGTCATAAAAATGTATATAATAATATGTTTTCTTATTGTTATTATTTTTGTTTAAAATGGTATATCTGAAATAAAATTCTTGTAGTAATACGATATACATGGTTTTGCGCTATCGATTTGGAACCTCTCCAAGTTGAACAACTGTCGTGCAATTTTATATGTATTTTACATTTATGTGTTTATAAAATGTGTACGACTCGTCGTCTAGTTAAGAGTAATTATATAAAAAATGGAATATTATGTACCTAATCATACAAATAGCTCCAAGTAAGTCACAATAAATATGTAATTTATCGGAATTGAAAATTTAACGGTCTTGTGAACATAATAATTGCAAATAATTTGAAGACGATTGTATAGAACACCAACATAGACCCGAAATCAATTTCTGTTATTCGTCCAAAATTTCGTATGAAATAAATTCTGCATTTTTTATGAAAAAACAACGTTAGAGCTGACCCTGTTTCATGTTCTTGAAAAACGTAGATTAAATGGACGACTGAGCGCAATTTCATGCATAAAGTGATTTTTATTATATTCTTAATTTCAAAAATAAATCGTTTTGATGATAAATTGGGTTTTATCCAAATCCCATGAAATTTTTTTTCGCAATCGTGTACTCCGTTCAATAGTTCTTGCTGGGGGACACTCACGCTATGGCTTCTGTTTTGGCAACGAATGAATACGTGAGTTATTTTCATACAGACGTTCACAACAATTTTACGCTAAAAAATACTTCCGAAAATTATATTTTTATATTCGTATGATATATTATTCCTTATTACTGTTCGATTAAAAGACACGACTTCAAAAACACCAACGTTAATTTTAATTTCAACGCATTTATCGCAGTGTTATCACTATTGCAGAACGTATAATGAATCAAAATCAAAATGTTTTAAACGCTAATAAAACCTTATACCATAAAAATATGTAAGTAAAATTATATTTCAAGGTAATTTATGTGTGCATCTATGTATACCTAATAAAATAAGTGACACGTGTATGCATATCCAGATGCAGAACATCCTATATTATATTATATTATACGTGGGAGATATGGAGAAAAAATATTAATTATCAGGAAATTCGTTTCTCCATTTATCCCGGACTACGCGGCGACGCTTTGATTTTCACGATAAAAATAATGATGGTATAAAAATCGTAGGTAGGTATGTGAATCAATACAATAAACTATTATAAGTATGATTTGATGAAACGATTTGTGTATGTTCAGTATACGACGAAAGTTATGCATAATGTATTATATAATTATTTTATGAGAAGGAAATTGTAAAAGATTTATTATACTGCACAAGATTTATTTTAATTGCACGAAAACACTGCGTGAAATCAAGATAGATATACCGAATTCGTATATTTCGCGTACCTATATATTAGGTATGCAATGTTATATGTACCTGTCATTCAGACATGTATAGTTATATATATTTGTATATTTATTAACATGTTTAACCAACCGTCATAAAAACTAGAGAGTCATTCGTGTACACGGAAAAGTATTACTCGACTCGAACAAAAGGACGGACGATATTAAAAGCCCCAAAAGCCGGATAAAGCTAAATGCTCGGGGAAAGCCTGAAAGCCGTGCCTTGGTGTAGCTTAAATAGATGTGGTCTTGCTGACCGAAGGGATTAAGCTCATCCTACCCCCGAGAAGAGAGGTCTTACGGGCCCGCCGAACGTTTCCCCACGGGAGAATATTATCCCTTTGACTTGCCCCACCCCCACTCTCCCCACCCTCTTTACGTTTCTAGACATTTCTCCCTTGCTGCCACACCATCGTCCCACATTATATATAAGACCTATAGCTCGTTTGACAAACGCTAACCTCCACATATTGTTTTGAGGAGACAACGGGAAGGAAGTAAAGGATATGCGAAATCGTTATATACGAAATTGATTTCTATCTGACAGACGACGTCTCGTAACAAAAATATGGAACATTCAAAGGCCACGACGGAATCCGAAAATAATATACGTATTCCAATGTATATTATGAGTCATAATTTATGACGTATAAAATACGTATTTCTATAATACGCGCTCTATATACGTTGTAGTAATACGGCCAAGTTTCATCAGCAGTTACATTTGTATATTTTATTTATTTTCAAGTTCGCTTTTAACAATAATAAAGTTTGGTATACTTTGGTATAAGGTGTAATACCTAAGATATATGTATAAAAGCCTACCTCATCGTTTTTAAATATTATAATAATTCAATTTTGGAAGGTTAAAATTTAGAAAATATTTTTACTTTTTATCGAATGTGAGATTTATAATAAATCATTTATTTATAGAACTTTTTCCGAAATTGACCATTAATTTGAAATAATTTTACAAATTGCATTTTTTCGGGTATTATTATTTGATTGTTTTTCCGTTTAAAATGTCGGTACTTCCTATATAACTACAAAATATTTACTATTCAGCATCCTGCGAATGTTATGAAATTGAACTGCAAAGTAATTGTATTCGTTTTGAAATTTATCTTACACATTTAAGTATTATTGAAGTAATGTTTTTTTAACTTAGTTTTATTTTAAATATTTTATATTTAAGACATTACCACGTTATACAATGTCAATAACTGGTGTAGATAAATATCATTATAGCAGCAGTTTAATTTAACTTTAAAACTGTCGTACATACAGTTAGTTTCAATATGATATGCTCGAAAAAAACTAACATCCGATCATTATTCAGTAGAAAATGTTTAAACTATCTAGTTTCAACTTGTAAAGTACCCATACCACAGAACATTAATTAATACATTTTGACGATCATGCCGAATGTGTATATATATTTGAGCGGATGCATGGGTTAAGTGATAGGTACCGCGTTCCTGTACAACTATGGTGATAATGGTACAGTTCAAAGGTATAAATATATTTCGCCGTTTCCGGTTAAAATCACTACGCAATACCGTTTCTGCAGTTTCGTTTGATCGTCTAATGAAAAACTACTCTGATATCAAACGTGTCGTTCAGTTAATCTCTAGCCGTCGTCGTGCAGATATTATCGCGGCGGACGGCCTTCCGTGCATTTTTTATATGCAAATTCCAAGGACCGTATTATAGACCTATGTATTTTTTTGGACATAATATATACTTATTGCTCGTGGTGCAGGGCGAGAGGTGGAGAAAAACACGAGGCGACGTTGAAAGCTTTTGATTGAGATCGGAGGGGTGAGGAGCAAATCGAAGAAAAAGGACGGCGAAGGGGTGAGCTAGCAGTGAGTGAGAGACGGAGAGATAGAGAAAGAGAAAAAAAAACTAAAATAAAATATTACCGAAATCCGTTTAGGCACGGGGCAAAGCTCAGTCGTTCGCTGTGGTTGCATGCAAATGGAGTGTCATCAAAGGATTATGGATTTCCAGAAAACAAAAACAGACGCAGAAGCAACATTAACCGAATATAAAACCGTAGAAACTTCGCCGTGTATACGTATATCGAAAGACACGCGGCGGCGTATATATAGCGCTCGCGATTCCCGTCACACACACACACACACACAGTCTGTGCTCGGCAAAGAGCCGATCTGAGTAAAAGGATTTCACCAGGACGTGGAGCCTATATATACCCAAACCTCTGCTAACGAGATTATACAATACAAATACTGTTGCATACGTAATAATCGCCTTCGTGAAAACCTTTTAGAGAGAAGGGAAAAGACCAGCGTGTGGAGCGCATGCGAGGTTATACGTATATATATATATATATTTAATACATATACACGTACACCGAATTACTGGTGGCGTGGAGGGGTGGTGGTAAAAATAAATAAACTAAGACGGCCTTTGCAGCATCGACGAACGCGGCGAGAGAGGGGCGCGCGACCCACTCTCGTTGCGGCGGCAATCGGTATAAGATCAGACTGGATCGGAGTCCCGGGGAGGTGGATGCTTGTGGATGACGTTATGTGTGTGTGTGTGTGTGTGTGTGTGTGTGTGTGTGTGTGTGTGTGTGTTGTCAGTTGCGTTTTAATTTCAATATATAGTCTCACTCGGATTTAGCAAAGGCCGACCGATGCGTGGATTAAATGAGATTTTGCCGGACAAACGCGGCCTATATAGTATATATTATATATATATATATAGGTAGGTGATTTCTGCTGTAATACGTACAATCGGCCGGGTGTGAGAAGAGGAAGGGGAGACGTAAGCCTGAAAGATCCTTAATGAACTACTCGTCGGTATATATATGCTACGTTTTATAGTTCTCCACACAATACTATATGACGATATAGTTATATATTATTATAATTGTGTACGCACGTTGGTTATGGCGCCGAATTATTGGACGCTCGCGGAGCCGAAAACGGCTGCAACAGACTTGACGACGACTAAGCTATGATGCCATCGTCATATTAGAGTACAGTACTGTGCTTTGCCGACGATTAATATTGTTTACGTCATCGCGTAACTAAAAATCTTAAATGAGGGAGTTAATTTTTTTCAGAAAAAATATAATAATTAATGTAATGTTAGTTAATTTATAGAAAATATGTCACGGGTAAAAATATTAACATTTTTATTTATATTTTACACTCACAAACTATTATTATTGTACAAGATGTCCATATAGTGAGAGCTAAAGCGTCTTCTCGAGTAAGTACAAAATATGTAGAATCATTACGGCTAATAATTATATTATCAACTGCTCTACTGTAGTTACAAATACGTAATGTACTAATATGCATTTTATTTAAGTTTAAATTATCATCACGGCTAAAACCTGCAGGGTTATCGTGTCGATAATAATAAAAATTATATTATATGATATTATATGATAGTTTCTAAGAACGTACGATATAAAGTATAATATCGCTAATATTTATTCACCATTGTCCAAAGTATATTCCAAAAAAAATGTTGTATGCAAATGATTTCAGAAGAAATAATTCCATAATATAAAATAAATGGTAAAACTAGAACTGATGATGATAATTATTGTGTACGCTTTTTGCTCTCTGGACAGTTTTTTTTCCTAAGAAGACTTCATTGCATTTAAACATTCACTTATCAATAACGTGCTTTTATACATAGTAAACTTTATTTCATTTTTATGAAAAATGAAAATGAAAACGAAATTTACCAATAATATTTACTTACCTACTTACACGTCGTAGTTATGACAGTAAAATAATACAATAATAAGAAAATAAAATTATGACAATAATAATGTCAAGCAACTAAGTTTATACTTTCAAAATTGAATTGCATATCAAAAAAAAAATTAGGAAAATGAGTCAAGTCTCTAATTAATTATATATCTTTAAGTACCTACATTATGCGATGGGTTATGACACTTTGTCGGTATGTCGGTATAAGTTAGGTCTTTTTTTTTTCCAATAAACTTCAGATGATATTGTATTATTGTTATACATCTAAATTAAAAACTTTACAATCCCATTTAACTGTAAGTTGTAACACTCAAAACTAAATTTATTATAGTTCATTTTTATTACTCGTGTCGAAACACTTAATTATCAAAAATGATAAAAAAAAATTGAATAAAAAATGTTCAAGTATAGGATTCCATTACTCATTAGTGGGGAAAATCTTTTGACAGAAACTTAAAACTGCTGAAGCGTAAAATACCGCGTACAATTAAATTCAAAATTGTATTTTTCATTACGTTATTAAAATCATTCGATGTTAAGACGTTCGTCGAAAATTAAAATAAATTCATTAATCATTTTTAATACTTTTGATTTACCACGGAATTTTATGAAAATAATTCAAAATCGATGTACTTTTACGAAATCTAATTATGCGTGTCACCGCGGTATTGTTGATAATATACAGTTTAAGTAAGATGTATCTATATAAAAACGGGTTTCAATATTATTAAAAACGATCCAGAGTATTAACATGATATTTCACTTGAAACATTAGTAAAAATACGAAATAACGAATACAACAAAATCATGCACTCGGTATTGTGCGTATCTACACGAACACAACAATACCGATGTACACAGAGGTAAAAAAATTCGGGCGATTAAAGTATGATTTCTCAGTGTTTATAGTGTATTATTATTTTTCATTATCTTGCTCGCCGCAGCGTTTGATAATATCATAATGTACTCCTCGACGGTGGCGACGGAAAAGAATTGTAAGAAGACGGCAAAAAAACTTCAATTAAAACCGATTTTCTTTGTAATTTCCATTTCAACACGTACGCACAATACACGCGCGCGGTTAGCAGTGGCGGTTGATTGTCGGCGGCGAGTAGAGGGTATATACCGCACCGGAAACGAATTATACCGCCGCGGCGCAGCATCAGCAGGCAATATATTATATTATTATATTGTTATGGCTGCAGTCGGAACAATTAAAACGATACTAATGGGTACGTCATAGAAATGCTAATCACGGCGACGGTGGGTTTTGGTCCGAGTGCGGAAAAAAAGTGGAATTAAAAATATACCTACCTATTATATATTATACAGCGCAAGAGCGTGTAACGAAATCACTTCAAAACACCAAAAACCTTTTCTCTCGCGTATAACCCCCCCCCCCCCACCGGCGAAGCGTATACGTGATTAACCGGCGAGGTTAGTACGTCATAATATATTATTATATTCTTGTTTATTATCATTAGGTGTGACAAGTGTTTTATGGAGAACCGCTGCGCCGAAATCTCGTCGAACAATACCCGCCGTCGAGACGGCTATTAGATCGGAACGCCGCCGACTGCTGAGGATAATTCGGAATTCGTATCGGCAGAAAAAAAAAACGCGTTTATTTCAATTTTCCAGGAATGCACGTGGACACCCGCTTCCCGGCACCCCCCCCCCCCCACCCTACGTACGATCCGTAAAAATAGTGTTATAATAATAATAATAAATAATACCTAATACCTACGTATATAATATTATGTGCGCATCTACTGCAGCAATGTGTCGCGGGTAAATGCGTAAATTATTAGTCGCTTTTCCAGACCATCCGGAACGCGATGGCCAGGAATGCGCGTGCAGTACACGCATTATACATTATTATTATTATTATTATTATTATTATAATATCGTTGTTGTTATATCTGTGTACTTACGCGAGGACTGCACTGGTACCTATGCCTCTATGCAGGAAGGTCGTCGCCGAATCGCGCTCACCTTGGCGTTCCTGCGTCTCGTGACCGTGAAAATGTCCGGTACGAAAACGCCGCTCGGAAAACGCCGACGCCGAATTAAGGACAACGGCGGCGGCGGGAAATCGTCGTCATTCCGACGAGTCGTATTGCGGAACTGCGCGTGTCATCGGCGATGGAATTTTTCGGCGGCGTCACATCGGGTTTTCGGGTTTTCGTCGTTTTTTTTTTCCACATTGCCCCGCCGCTCCCGTGGGAGAGAGTGTGCCGCAGACGACGGACGACGATCATATTATTAATATACCTATTATAATAATACTATTATCGATCGATGACTGCAGTATAGTAATAATTATTATTTTAATGATAGCGTTATGATATTATGTCGTCGTCTGCAGGTGGAAAAAGTCTTGCCCCTAGCCGGATCGACAAAAATAAGTCTTGAAGAGCATAATAATATCGGTACGTAAATAATCGCGTGCAGTGGCCATAAATATGATATTGAGTCATTTCGTTGATCAATTAAATTTGCAAGTTTTTAATTGAGCACCAATATATATATTATATATATTTATATATAAGGTGTAACAGGATTATTTAACAAATTTCCATAACACACGTTGCTATATTTGTTAAATAGTCCTGTTACACCCTGTATATAAAATATATCATTATTTTATCATATTAAGTTATGATTAATAATAATTATTGTTCTTCGTTTTGCATTTTACGAATTTAGACATTATAGTAGAATACTTCACTTGAAACTATATTGATAAAAATTATTTAAAAAGTTAGTGACAATGTCGATAATAGCTAATCTGAGGATATTGAGGTGAACCAATAATGTCCAACATTTAAATAAATTATGACAGTTAAATGTATAAGCAATAAAATATCTAAAAAATCAATCAACGATTGAATAGAGGCATCAGGATGAGTAGTTTTTATAAAATTAAAATTCCCTGGTAAATTATTTACTTCTGTTTTTAGTATAATCTTCTACAGTTTTGCATATTATAAAACACGAATAATAAATATTTACTATTTAGTACCTCAGACATAAAGTTACTAGGCTTTTGAATTTTAATATTTTAAGACGAGACAGTGTTATTGTCGTGGTTTTCAAAAAAGATCTAACCATGAGAAAATATACGTTAACAAGTGGGCTTAAATTAAAATCAACCAAATATTAATCTCGTAACATATTTCAATAATATCCACCTAAAATAATCTAAACTATTTACACGATATGCATATAATACATTTAGATATTTGGGAACAACATCATATTTGGCGACTTTCTAAAATTCTAAATATTTAAACGTGCACACGTAGGCTGCAGGTGGTATTGCTTACCGCATAAAGTGTGAATTTACCGTATATAATAAAGCAACTATTAAAAATTGTATACATTAAAAACATATAATAATATTATATTCATTCTTCCCGATACTACTTAAAATTTCCGCTGCCATCGTTCAACTATTTCAGTATTACAACATTATATGGCCAAAAAGCCTTTATCAATGACATTATATTCGTACGTTAAAATTGCCCGGCAAATCGAATTCATAATAATAAATTAATAAATTAATAAGGTAATACTATTTTCTTCAATACAAATATGAAATGTGATAACTAATACGATCGGTCGGTGTGTGAAGATTCCCATCAAATATAATATTATTAAACAACAAAAACTAAAAAAATATGTTAACTCACATGGCCGGGTCGCGGCGGTGTTGGCGACATGTCTAAATACTTATCATACCCAGAACGACGATTAATGCGTATATAATACACCACAAAACATATTATTATTCATTGTTTTTCATTCCGTTCTTAATATATTATTATTATGTGTAATTTAATTTTTTTAATATTATGCAAAAATGTTGATGGGAAATGGGAGTTTTCAGTGTGTTCTCATTCCGGAATGTAATTCGATATTAAAGTGTTATACTTATTATGAATTCCATACTGGCCATTCCGAAACTAAGCTCGATTAAACCCGGCGGAGTATAATATAACGCAATAAAAACGGATTGAAATTACAATAAATTACAATATTAACGTTTGAGATTATCACATTTCGCACGGTTAACCGGTATTTGTTAATATATAAATATATATTTTTCAAGTGATTACATTGTATATTTCTTATTATTAATATCAACTCTCAGAAACGATTAAGTTGGAATTTTAATATAATTGTCAAATACCAACTGATCCGAATAATTTAATAACAATAATATAATGTATATTATAATACTACGGTTTTGAATCATTGCGTGTTTCGCAGGGTTAAAACTTAAGTGTACATATTATTTTATTAATTTTTTGGGACCCTTTCTTATAGATTAATAAGCACCGAAAATAATTTTTTAAAGATGTTGTGTTCTCGATGATATAGCTCTTAAAAGTAAAACATATTAAATTTTCTATCATATTAAAATATAACCGGATGAAGGGATAATTCACTGCTGTGACATTTATTAATTGTAAAATTAAATTAAGATTTACCACGATTTACACCGTGAGATATCTGCATCAATTACCTTTTAATCTAGATAATCCTCAGCAGTAGGGTCGGATAGGGGTGGTTGGGGTCGGTAAGAATACGGAGTTTAAATAGAAATCTGTTGTAAAACAGTTTCGAGAGTATCGCTCTGTTATTAATCGCAACTTAGTGCAGATCGTGATTCGTTACACAACTCCAGTAGGTAGGTACCATTATAATGTGTAGTTAGGTTGTATGTATTAATGTATATAGGTCAACCGTCAAGATGAGCCTAAGACAGATTTTGATGTCGGACTGACACTAACGCGCTTAACAGTGCCTATATCATAATACAATAAACATTTTATGCTAATCTTTTATTTTTTCAACAAATTTTATTTGTTAATTATACTCGCGCAAAAAACACTGCAATCGTCATACCTAACAGTAAATAATATTGATATTATCTAATTATTATTATTGCTAGTACAACGCAGCAATATCCTTACTATGTCATACCGCGCACCATATATAGGTATGTATACGATTTAATATATTGTTATTCTCTTCAGAGCCGTAGACACAATAAAGGGGGGGGGGAGAAGTTCAACCCTCAAAACGCTCATACAACATGCAAAGTGTATGTATCTAACTGTATTTATTCAAGCAATTAAAACTACTAACATATTTTAAAGTATTTTTTATTTAATATGATGAATCCCCCCTCTTATATTAAATTCCTGTTTACGGCAATGGTACAATTACATACAATTGTATATTTATAACATTTATATTTGGCATGCATTAACTTATTTGTTTTACGCTCCGCACACGACTTGCTCTGGATTTAAAGTGAAAGGGTTTCGCGTGATTATTTTTTTTCATCCCCTCCACCGGTCCTTAATCCCCCGTTCCCGAGAGTTTAACGTGGCACGACCTTATGCAACTTACAAACACAGTGCCCACGGGCCGCCGGAGGATGGTTAGGTTAGGTTATGATCGAGTGGGGTGGTGGTGGTGGTGGTGGTAATGGTGGTGGTTGGTGGTAGTAGGACACGGGGAATTGTTTTAACAATGCAACCTTTTCCGTACTCTACCCTCTCCGCCAGCAACAGACGTTTTGCGAGAACGTGTTAAACCTCCGGGGCCGCGGGGTGCAGAGAATTATTAGAGACCCCTTCATCCGGCATCCTACATCCCTCACCCCTGCCAGGACTTTTCCACAACGTCCCGCACGCCAATCGTCCTACCTACGCGCTATACATCGCGTATATTGTAGCGTCTCTCGATATGAATGGACAATAATCCTTAGAGGCTGTTCACCCACACCCACACCCACACCCCACACACACACGCAGATGCATGTTCGCGCGCGCGTGAGTTTAATCCCTCCGACTACAACTTATATCTTTTCATCGCGGGATCGCTAATTTTTTCTCTCTCCAATCCTCCTCCGCGCCGCCCGCACAGTATATCGGTATATTTTTCTCGTATTTTTTATCCTTAGCACCACCGGCTCTCGTCGCGGCACCATAATATAACTAACTGGAGAGGTAATGTTCGCCGCAAAATTTGGTTTACATGTATATAGGCACCACGCGGGCTTGGGCCGTGTGTGTGTGTGTGTTCAGGATCAGCGGAATCGGTAGGATTAGAGTACTTAGCGACCTCTCTCTCTCTTTCGCTTTCTCTTTCCTTCTGTCTCTCATTCTCTCGATATATCCTCCACTCTCTCTAACCTTGCTCCTGTAAACGGGCCCCAGTTAAGCTCTTTGTAGCCGCTTTAACCGGTCCCTCTCCGCTCCATCCCACCGCGGTGTATACGTTTTAATAAGAACCCATCTCATCGCATAATTTCAAGATGCCACCAACCTCTCCGCGCCTTTCCTTTCACTGTCGTCCGACACCAGTCCTGCCGCCTTCCCATTTCCTTCCTCTCTTCTGCCACGCTTTTCACGTGTCTTCCTGCGAGTTTTACTGAATAACTATATACAACATCGTCTATGTTTTCTGAGTTCAGGAAACCATAAATACGATTTAACACAGATGATCGGCTTATACACAGTGCTTTAAAATCAATCTCGAACAAAAGTATATAGCGCGTATTATATATATACATTTATACATGCACATTGTATGTATTATACCTACAACCTGTGCGAATTAACTGTAGGTATAATGCGTGTGCATATTTTTTTTTTCAGTACATGAATACATTATATCACCGATTTTAAATACGTTTAAAAGGAAAGTTATAGTAGGTATACTTATTCCTATATCCTAAATAATATTATCTCAGTAAAGGTTTTTACGGCGATCTATCAAAACGAGTAATGATTGCGTTGGGATTATTTCATCCTATAATATTATTACGTCGATAGCATTTTATATACAAATATGCGTATGTCCAATCCAATTCAATACAATCTTGAATTACATCAGTTTAGATTTAAGCTTACCCAATATTATGTTGTTCTATAAGGCTATTGATAACAATTATTTTCAATAACATTTATCGAATATATATATTATACTTATCTGTGATCAAACGTCCATTATTCCGAAAAAATCAATACGATATGGACGTTTTTATCCGATTTGTCTTAATTTGAATAAGTAGATTTAGAACATTGATATAGTATGTACGTATTTAGGTAATAGATACTTGTGCAACACTAAATCTTTAATTAATTTTTTGTATGCTTTAGTGTATACTTTAGTAGGTACCTAAGTAAATATTTTTTTTAAACGATATTAAGCATTGTTTTATATATTTTGTCTGGAAGTCGTTTCATTTGATTCGTTAGTCTTAATCAATTTACTGTATCAATTACGCATGTGTGTTAAAAATATTATAACTGAGTCCAAATTAATTTTTTAATTTTTAAATAAAGTTCATACTTCATTATTAATTAAACCTAACCTATATCATATTAGTGTTAAAATTTAGTTTTGTTTTACTTTGTTTGAATAGAAGTATGTACCCTGAAATTAATTATACGTGGTCGTTACATAGTTTAACTATAAATTATTTAAGACTTTGATTCGTCCGCGTCGACGAATTTTTATTGATTTATTGAAGATTTCGGTAACTGTTATTGTGGGAAAGGATACAGTTGGTTTTGGACATGTGTGTGTATGTGTGGCAATGATTTGTCACTGAACCTGGGTGGTCACCCATCCGGGGAGTATTGGCACCGGCCGGAGCTTACTCTCAGATTAAGTGACGGATTGCAACCACCGCGCCACGCCAAGCCACATTAAAAACAATAATATTATTAATTTTTTCAGGCATTCAGTTATATTTATATAGACAATCTGCATTAAATTGAATGCGCATTGTAACGAATTAAAAACAATTATTATTTTAAATGTCACAATAAACATAAACTTTAATATTGTATTTGTATATTGCCTATGTAGATGTTGATAAATACAAAACATACATTTTACCTGCCTGTTTTCGTAATGTAAATATTTTAAACTATTTTAGGCATACGTAAAACAATTACAGTTATTTTTGAATTTCTATATTTTATTAATATTAGCTGGGTACTTAATGTATATTAACACTTTGATAATAATATTAAAGTTATCACGCATTATATTACGATTCTTTATTAAGGATAATAATATAACCTACATAATTTACTGTCTTAAAATGTCTTAGTATAAATCAAAATAAGTGGGCAAGCAAGAGGTAATCCTTCCGCTGTGCACTTGTTATAGGTGTCCAGTGTACCTCATCATTGAGTAGGTTACTGTTGTATGGAATATGAATGTGTTCAATTTGAAATTAATGATGAATCATTGAATATAAAAAAAACTATTCTAAGCAGAGATAGTCTACGTATATTGCTAACAAATAAGTGAAATGTATTGTTAGTATAGTAATTTATTTTACTATCAGTAATATAGTAGGCGGTAAATGGTATAATAGCTGAAAATTAATCTAATTATTTTTAAAATGCCATTGTGTATAGTAAATCATTATAAAAAATTAAAAAAAAATATTCTAATTTAGAATTACGGAAAAATATAGTAGGTATAGAATAAGGTCCCACCGCGTGTATTAACTCTTAATGATCGAAACTGTGTGTAAACCTTATCCTTATCTCAAGCCGTTTTTGAAATCAAAAACATTGAGTAGGTATTCTAAGAAATGTAAATATTTTTTTTTTTTTGAAAACAATAACAACAATAACATAAAATTACAGTAAACTCTCGTTATGCGTCAAGAGAAAAAGAAAAAAAATTCAGATACCTAGTTTTATAGTAACTCAATGGTAATTCAATTTGGATTTCAATTTAATTCTTGATAACGAACGATTCGAGATATCGACGATTTTCGACATAATACAAGTCTACTGTAGTTATATATACCTATACTTACTTGAAATACTGAATAGCTGCGGTAGGTACACGATGTACAGCATGCTCGTGAGATGAAAATAATGATATCATATTAACCAACTTAAAGAGTATATCGATCAACGCTGTGAAAAAACTAATATATTTATTATAAATGTATGATATTTTAACAACAATAAGAGCTGATTGTGTTTTTCTAAAAACAACCCGCAGTAACCGAATGGCATCCCCTTCGAAAGAGGAACCAACTACAATAACAACAACAACAACAACAACAACCCCTGACGACATTTGTATATTCCACATTACGCGCCGGATTCGCGCGTTTCCGGTATCAAATCTTCGTGGCATTTAACACAATATAATAATATATACACCGAACGGGCGAAAACCAAACACACGGTGTGCAGCATACCTCGTTTATTATTGTTTTTTTTTTTTTCCGCCAACCATAAAGAACCACTGCATTCGTTTCGTTCAACAAATCAATATTTCGCGTTCGAGAGATAACGTTTTTCACACGGCAAAGCCACGTGACAGTATTATATTATTAAATCTGGTAAAAATGTCTTCTTAAAAACAGATAACGAGGTTTTTTCCGCACCCCTCATACCCTCGCACATTTTCATTTGGATAGCGTTATTATTATTATTATTTTTTTCTCCTACCCCCTCTCCACTCAGCGACCGCGTGCCACTCCGTGTCTCCCGTCTCGTCGTGCCCGGTCGGTTCTGTTTTTCATTTCCGTTTGCACCACCACAAAAGGGTGGAGAGAGAGAGAGAGAGAGATGCTGCCCGTGCGTCGCCGCCGATCCGGTTATTTGTGTACAGCACGTATACAAACGCGCAGCGCTCTGCAGTTTCTTCCGATAAGAACTGATTATTATTATTATATTATTGTCGTAGTCGTCGACGCCGTCGTCGGTGGTGAAAGCAAACCGCGCCGGCTAATAATGGAAAACGCTTTACATCTCCGCGTAATGTACAATATCATATTATTACTATTATTATAACAAACACCGCACCAACCAGTCAGATAGACACGTACGATAGGTATATTATAATATAATACTGCCACAGAGACCCGCCACCTGCACAGTATTGTTTATCGGGCTTGTCAACTTTTGTGGTTTTGAAAAGTTTTTACAAAGTGTCATCTCCGTTTTAGCGGAAAATCCGGGGGAGGCACTCCGCAGACGTAGGTGCATTATAGACGCCGGATGTGTCGAGATGAAACGCTATCTCTCTAGGAAACGCTGGATGGTTTCTGCTTTATGTTTAATGTCATTATATTTTTTTTTAATCTTCAACTCAGTGGTTGTCTGTATACTTCTAACGGGACACTCAGCACTGTGTCATCGAAGATGAAAATAATATGTTAGCTGGTGTATTGGTGTATATAATATTTACTACTTTAGTATTATAAATATTTAAGTAACTCATCGTGCATACTATAACTTTATTATAATTGTGCGACCATCTGATTTTCTACTCGACGTACTCCCTACAATAGTGTATCTGAACCGTAAGCGCAAGTGCAATACTATAATATTTTATTGTATATAGGTGCATTACTGACGACCATGTTTAAATTATTTTATTTTATTTTAACATACTCCTTTACATTTTTTTTAATTTAACCATCACATGTGTACCTATTCGAATCAAATAAGTGTTCAATTTTTAAAAATAGATCCCTATTTGGGTCAACTTTAAATAAAAAGTGTTCAACAAGCCAGTTATTATTTTATCGAGAAATATTTGCAAAAAAAAAAATTGCACAAACATGTAAATGTTTTATAAAAACGATTTATTAAAAATAATCAATTTAATCTAATAAATCAGTCTGAAAAAAAAAATAACTAGTTACAAATTATTGAATTAAAAATAAAATACTACCTACCTTTAAACGGTAAATATTGCCAATTATTTATATTATTAACTCTCAATAAAATAATCTTACTGTTTTCGTAGAATAAAAATTAATTTTCTGAAATTCAGTGATGTTTCCGAGATTACAATTCGAGTCATAGAATACAATAAGCAGACCAATAGTTTCCAAAGCGTCTCAAATGAAACTTTAATCCGTCCTTAAAACTCCGGCCTAAGAACCGTGTCTGAAACCCGTTTTCAGATTAGAATGAATATAGATTCAACTGGCTTGAGGCTTAGTTGAAGAATTATAAACTAAACTCTTTGGATTAATATCAACATTATAAATACGTCTTCGCCTGATACACATAATATAATAATATGCACAGGCGCGTTTAGTAGGTACACTGAACAGTTACATATTATATCGTGCACTATCACTACGGATTTTTTTTTTTTACACCGTGTTTTTTTCTTTAAAAGACGTTCAATTCAATTTTTTTTTCAGCGAAATCTATACCAGTGCACTGCATAGTGGAATCGATCAACCACGTTTATCAATGGAGCCAAAAGCACTCGCCGTCACTGCATCGTTCTAAAGGCCACGTAGAATTGGACAGATTTGTCATCATCCCAAACAACACTGCGTTTAGAGATTTGACGGAAGCCGCATTGGTACGCCTTGGCTATTCCAAAGACACGGCAGCGGCGTCAAAGGGATTGGTAGTGCTGAAGAACTGGTTACCGTTAGACCTGGACACAATCGCCGAAGATCCTGTGCTGACGGTGAACGACGTCCTCGGAGAGCTCACTACCTTGGCTACTCTGAGAATTCTCGTGTTCAGGTATGTTTTCACACCTAGCGAAATGTTGTTACCATTGTGCTGAAATATTATGCGATCGCCAATAGTTATAACCAGCTGTATTTTTATCTCGATTGCCTTTGCAGGGAAGCGAAAAACCGATTCTCCGATTTGAAGGACAAATTGTTGAAACTGCTGTTGGTACAAAGCCAAACGCAGTTGACGGCGTCTGGATGTCCCCTGGACGAAGCGATAATATTGCAGATGATGAAGGTGGGGCAAGCTTGTCCGGATTTGCCCGAAGATTTGTACAAAAAATTCGAACAATGGTGGATCATGCAATCTTCGAACGTCGTTCCCAAAATACAGCCATCGGTATTGCCGCAATCAGTGAGAGACATGTTCTATCGTAACGGTTCGTCCCCGAGGCAGTCTAACATGCAAGACAACCCCGCTAATTGTATTGTTCCTAAATCAGACCCCAAGACACACAGTCTCCAGGTGATTTAATTCACACGATAATTATTATAATTTTATATATTATCATCAGCGTTGTATATTTTATCGTATTCTCGACAAATCGTGTAGTTATGTGTTATCCGAGTAAAATAAAATGTATTATGTTACTAATTAGATACCTACCTAATTTGTAATGTTACTTCAATGGTATTGACAAATATGATGTTTTTGTTTTTAGTCTGTTTCTCAAAATCAGTTCCAAGGTCAAAAAACGCGTATGCGCACAAGCTTCGATACAGAACTCGAACTCCCGAAATTGCAAGCTTGGTTCGCCGAAAATCCTCATCCAAGTAGACAACAAGTACGTCTGTCACATTTAAATCGCCCTTATATCCTATATATTAAATATTTTTCAAAATTTGAGTAAATAATATTATTTGTATGGTGATTTGAAGTAATTCGTGTTAATCGTCAATTTTTGATATTCTTGTAACTAAAGATACACCATTACGTGAGTGAATTGAACAATCTGGAATCACGAAAAGGCCGTAAGCCGCTAGACGTCAATAACGTTGTATACTGGTTTAAAAATGCCAGGGCAGCTCAAAAACGGGCTGAAGTACGTGGCACAAATTCAGGTCAGTATACTTACATACTATGCACAATAATAGTAGTGTCATTAAAATTTGTTCTTAAGGGGCAAATGATTTATTTTTACAAAAAGCTGTGACCACTTCAACACCCACCTTTCTCATTGCTGTTTATATACTTCTAAATGCTTTAAAAATAATTGTATTTGTACGTACTTACATTCCTATTTTCTATCCAATTATAAACGGTTGAAGAAATGAATGCCTATAAATATTGTTCATTGCTCTACTTCTCTCCCGACAATGGCTAACACACATCCAAATTTAGCTCATATAATATTGTCTTCTCGATAGAAAAATGTCTTCGTTATTTTTCTCCAAAATCTAGCCTAAATTTTACTCTATAAACCTAAATAGACAATTTAATACCTAATTCCAAATATTAGTTGTCTTAAAATATAATATAATCTATGACGTGTCCTAGACAATATGATATAATCCGTCCAACGAGAGAAGTAGACCGTTTTGGCGCATAGAATAACGGTGGCCCGTTCCGTGGCAACGTTTCCCTCCATACTTTGCGACAATCGGCGGCTGTGGGAATGCGAGAAAAAAGACGAGTTTCAGTCGCCACCCGGTCTACTTCTCAGGCGGGACGGAGTATAGTAGGCTGCAACTTGTTTGCGCATAATCTATAATTTTTACCTAACTCATTTGGGCACACGGTGAAATCAAATCCCCACATATACATTAGGTAATAGATATAATTCTTAAAATACAATCAGAAACCGAATTAAAAACAAGATCAATCAAGAAAAATATAAATAATTATCGTTGTAAGGAGTCAATAGAATCAATTGAATATCGTGTAAATAAAACATATTTCATGTATTAAAATTTTCAACTATTAACATGCATTTTTAACTTAAACAAATATTAACTATTAATAATTATTAATAAACAAGTAACTAAAAGGTAACTGTGCGCGCATAACTTTTTCGCAAACCATGTTTATGATTTTTGTCTCAATTGTTCCCGAACGAGTGGTAATTTTGTGTTCAAACAAGTTGACTTTTTGGCATTTGTGCGCAAACCAGTACCGCCGATATTTACAATATTAGTTATATTGTAGGCATAGGTATTATTCTTGTAATTCATAATAAGTAAATAGATACTGCGTTCATTTCAAAATGTCCGTAAACTTTCCAACAATAGATA
The DNA here is from genome assembly GCA_027563435.1 of Nasonovia ribisnigri. NCBI lineage: Eukaryota > Metazoa > Arthropoda > Insecta > Hemiptera > Aphididae > Nasonovia > Nasonovia ribisnigri. Next base: position 780,007 of record JANEHU010000253.1, on the reverse strand, counting down.
ATATTATAGTATAATAATTATAATTATAGGTACGAAGTTTGACTTAGATCTGCTCTGGGTAAAATCATTCATTGATTTTTCATCACAAATACGATATACACCACACTGGCTATACAGTATAAAAAAGTATGGATTTTTTAACATACCGTTGGGTGGGGGGGGAGAGGCAATGAGTCTATAATTACGACACTTTGCCATATAATATCTCATTCTATAATAATATAATATATTACAATAGCTAACAATTATATTGTGCAGGAGGTACCTATAGCGGTGTATAATACTGTATTATAACGACCGTAATCCGAGTGAAATAATGCGATTTAAGGATATCGTTTTCAATAGGCTCGGCCGACCGCGGCAACACGCCTGCGCCGCAATAATAACCCCATAGTAACCTATGTTGTAGTAAAACATTCGTCGTCTGTATTGTGTAGCAGGAGGCGTCGCAGACAATATGAACTCGGCAAACAACGACGGCAACGCGAACGGTTACTGCAAGAGCAGCAGTCCCAGCGAGCACGGCGGCAAATCGTACAGCGGGCAGGGGTCGGTGAGCGAGGCCGAGGACGAGGAAGACGACGACGACGAAGAAGAGTTCGACGACAACCGGGACGACGGCGACGACGACGAAGACACGAAACCGCCGATGAGCCCGCCGGCGGAACAGCCGATATCGTTGACCACGCACGGACGGTTCGGCAACGGCGAGACACTGTTGCAGTCTCCGAGACCACAATCGCGCAGCTCGCAGCAGAGCCCTGAACACAAGGTGAGATATTATATAATACACGCGTCGATGCTGTGACGAGGTGATACCTTTTCTTTGGACACCTATCACGAATAAATAATTATTGTGAGCGAACAAAATGAGAGGTTGACGCTTTATTGCGTGTTATTCAGGTGGTTTTCTCTTGATATACTTACTAAAAAATAAATAGATCACATTAAATAATACATTTTACGTCACGATAAAGTCAGTACGACATTTTTTTCCACCCGATTATTGTTAACAGCTCAGAAAAAAACCGCTATTTCTATATTGTTGTTAATAAAGTATTTACTGCGTTCGCTACTCCTCACTAAAATTGAATACAAATTACAAATATCGTAGTAATTATTTAGGTTAGGGTTATGGTTTAACCTAACCATTCGAAAACCGGAAAACCCAATGCTTGTGCTAAGCCTGTATCTGGTTGTCGAATAAAACGTCCATCTCACAAACGACATAGACATTATAATGACGTATTACTTTTTAATAAAAAAAAAGAATTTTCAAGGAAATTCTAAAATTAAATTTATTCAAAGATATAATAAATCACACAGACAATATTCATGTAGTAACTATGGGATAGGTACCCCGTAATAATTTAATGTAGTAACTATGTAATAGGTACGCCGTAATAATTTAACATCGCATATAATTCGTTAAATATGACAGTAGGTATTTTCCAGCGTTTTAATTTTAAAGTAAAATAAAATAATTTTAAAATGTGTTTTATTTTTACGACTATTCTCGATTTTCTCTGTTTGATACCTAAATTTGTCATCATTTTGATTTTCGTAATAATCATTATTTTACTCTGGCAATCAAACGCGTTTTGTTAATACTTACAGTTAAACATAATCTATTTGGTAAGTTTAAATACGTAAATTAAAAATAATAATATAATATACTAGGTATTATATAATATATCAAAGTAGAAAAGGCCATTTTCCATATTTTATAGTTAAGATTATAATTGTATGACCATAAATAGGTCATCGACAAAATTGTTAGCATGATTGACAAAATATTTTCTAAAAATATAGGTTCCTACATAATATTATAGTTTTTAATTATTATCCACTTAAGATAAATATATGCGTAGTGCAATACTCGTATCGTTATAATGTACCTTCTTGTTTGTATAAATAATTAATATATTATTATTTCTTAAATGCGTAAAAAATACGAATATGTCGTTTATATTGAAAGTGTTAATGTCATCAGTCGATCATATAGGTATACCATATACCTAACCTACATTTTCAACATTGAAGTTTGGAAATCTCGTATTTATTTTAGATTTGTTTATTAAACAATAGGATATTATTTTTCATTAGAGTATAATTGATTGTTATACTGTAATTTATTTTTATAAGTCAACGATTCCCCAAATTTAAATTTATAAATACTGTTAAAAATAAAAAACATAAAATTGTATCTACCATATTATACAGGGTTGATAAGTGTTCAACTAGCTTATATTAAGTAGTTCACATTCTTTTCAAATTTTTTATTCATCTATCAACATTTTAAAAGTTATTGGCATTATTATCGATAAACTTTGCGACTATTAGTTAAGAGTTTAAAGTTTATTTGTGACCCATACTCAATCAATACATTCCCTACACGTAAAACAATTCCGGCACGTAGTTTTAATAACACGAAACCAATGTTATTAGCACATGTTATAATACACGTGTAACCTTGTGATGTGTATTAAATATAGGTAGTTCATTCCAAGTTGTAAATAATTTGGTTTGCAAGCTTCAGAGAGTCGCGTTTAATATAGAGGAGTAAAATCTTCGATTATTCGATTTAACTATCGGCTGAACCTATACAATATTATAAATCAACCAAATCATAACAGCTTACAAATTTAATTACATAATATACTCGTTTATGCATAATACCTAAAATAGGTGATTACTATAAATTATCACTACAACCAATATTTACAAATAAGAGACAATTTTTAATTTATATATTATCTGATAATCACAGATTACATTTGGGAAACGACGTCATTGGCTGGGAAATGCCATCATGTCCAATGAAAAAGAGCAGAGTATTAGTTTTTTGAGAAAATGTTAAAAAAACATTTTGTACTATGAGTATCTACCTTATTATTATTATTACCTATAGTAATTTTCATATTTTACCTGTCAATTTCCATGATGGGTGGTCACAACTCACAGATGATAGATAACTAGGGGTGCTGAAGTCTAGGGGACTAAATTTTAATTTAGACGTATAATTATGGTTTATAAAATAATAAACATCGCCCCCCGCCCCACACAACTATTCAATAGACATAATGATTAATTATGTATTTTATAGTAGGTAAGAACTAATTACATTTAACCATAAATGGAAAATATTATGAGAGTGTTGGTTTGTAAACTGGAAGTGCTTAGAACACCACCCCCCTTGAAAATGCGCCACTAGTTGTATTTTCGTGTTTATTTACTTTAATATAATAATAATTGTTGTATAATATCTTTATCAACCGTCGACTGTGCTGCTGTACAAAAATAAAATTAGTTGTAACTACGTGGAGCAGTAGTTAGTGATCCGCGATAGACTTTGATAGATCGATTATTTAACATCAAGACAACACAACCTGTCATTGATGAAAATCATCTGACAATGTATAGTATTCCAATATTTCCCAGCCAATTTCATAATTTATCATATTAACGTCACCGAATGTAACATATTTTTGACACAATATGTCAATATACCTTGGAACTGACCACCTACCTATCCAATAAAATAATATTTTATTAAAGTGCTCTAAAAATACTCTGGTCTGTTTGCTATTAATATCCCACAAATGCCAAGTTAAGATTTTGAAAAATGAATACATTTTTTTAAATTTTATTTTATACGACTCTAATTTAAATGTTTTTGAAACTTATCTCTTAGCTAAATACGTTGTATAAGAGGAAGCCGCACCCGCATGTGTTGTCTCCATCTTACACACGGATGACATACCAAATTTCCGTTCGCTAGTTTCAATAAGGTGCTGTCAGTTTTTATATTAGAGTGAGTTGACCTATCATCAGACTTTTAGATAACAACATTTTATGTGTTCTCTCGTTGGTTTTTTATGATATTTTAATTTTTACGTGAATTATGAGCATTTTAAAATATTAATACTTTCCATACCCATATCTCACTTAAAAATTGAAATATCGTAAAAGACCAACGAGAGAACACAGATAATGTTAATACTTCAAAGTTTGATAATAGGTCAACTCACTCTAATATAAAAACTGACAACAACTGAAACTAGCGAACGGAAATTTTGTATGTCATACGTGTGTAAGACGGAGACAACACATGCGGGTGCGGCGTCCTCTTAATTGTTATTTGGCCAGTGGGCCGAACTGAGTTGAACCAAGTTACTGAACATACTTTTTAAACCATGCAGAAATAATTCTTCATATTTTATAAAACTTTTGTCGATACATATTAATAAAGAAAATACCCTCGCCACTCTGAAAAATCTTAATTATGCAGCACAATACTACAATGTTTTTCGCAATATGCTCCAAGAGCGAGCCAAAAAAGTGTTTTTGAAACGGAAAAAAAACAGTTTTTGCCATAATAGTAATATATAATACACTGCCCATCAGACGGGCAAATAGGTACTCTAAAAACGCTTGTATAGGTGCAAATTACTGATCTGAGCGGAATCTGAAACAAAAAAAACCTTTTTCGATTTTTTAAAAGGTGATGGTGATCAAGGAAGAGCCACCGGATAAGGATAAGACGACCGTGACCACAGGACTGAACAATAACGATTACGAGGACGAGGACGATTTCGACGAGGACATGATAGACGACGACGGGTCGGACGGTGGCGGCGGTGATGACCGCGACGTGATCGGCAACAACTGCAAACGGTTATCATCGCAACGACAACAGTCAGGGATGTCTTGTACCGCCAGCCCAGTGGACGACCACCCAGTTGCCCACCACCGACAGGCGACGCCGCCACCCCCACCCCCTCCGCTGTTCCATCGCGCCGCCGATATGCACCAGCCCCTGGTCCGGCCCGGGTTCTCCATGGTGCCAAACTCCATGTTCGGCCACAGCTTCATGTACATGAGCCAATGCTTGCCCGGCTTCAATATGGGCCGCAGGCCACAGACCGGCACTCCTCCACCGCCACAATCGCAACAGCCTCAGGTAAGTGATCGTGTATTATTACCATAATATATTATAATGTTATGATAGGTGCTTACTACGTAATCACCGAAATATTATACACGAACCCAGTAGCATACTAACCTAACCTAACCTAACCTGGAGGTAGTCAGGTATAGGTGGGAAGGGTTTTTGGAAAGATGATAGGGTGAGAAGCTTATCAGACATTTCACTGAACATAAAGTTTAATATTTACTCGAAGTTATTAATTATTATACCTACCTGTAGAAAAATATTATAATTATCAATTATACAATAATTATGTAATATAAAAATAAAACTACATACCAACATTATAACTTCTGTCATTAATATAGATTGTTCGGTGGTCGTCAAGTTCGATTGCGACGGCACCTACCTAAATTATGTTAAAGCCATGGGTAGGCATATAACATATTAATTAAAGATAATGTTAATATATTATACTAATATTATAAATACCTAGTATAATATAGGTACTATATATATAAATTATGGCGGTCGGAGGATAAATATTTCCAACAGGAGTTCCTATACTCTGCTCTCGATACCACGTAAAAAAACGTTACTCGTTATTTAGCCTCCCAATATCGAACCAAATACCGAGTGCTTTTTTCAGTAACTAATTGAGTAGACTCAATACTACAATTTTTAAGCAATGCTGAATACTTTTCCAGATTACCACCACTACTACCGTAATATAGGTAGGTATTGGAATTAATTACAACGACTATGCAGTTACTTTTTTAGGTTAGGCCAGTAAAATGATATTAGATTTCCACGATATCAAAATGTATTCCTCATCCATGTTATATTATATGATATTAAATCGTATTCTATGCTATGCTGTTATATTTTATTACATACAGTCGAATCTCGAGGGAGTTAAAAATTAATTCGACTTATGTATTTTTCGAGTTCCATAACTCGAATCAATTAAAATAATTTCCTAGGACAAATTGTTTTATACAATTTTAAATTATTAAAATAATGACGGGTCTTACAACTTAATTTTCGATATTATGATTGCTGTGATAGCTGGGAAGTACCTACCCTTTTCATCCCACTTGGTTATGTAAATTAGCAAAGTATAATAGTCGTAATCAATTACCGTTACACTAAAAATTTAATGAAAAAAACTGTTGGGCATATTGTTTATGGTTGCCGTGGTTATGATGTACTCTATACCAATAATTTACTATAAGATATCTATATATATATCATCGGTAACTACTAACCACAGCAACTGCCAATCATAGTTTGTTTGTATCTAACTGTAATCCAACAAAATCCTTCAGAATATTATACCCAAGCTAGACGACATAAATTATTGGATTTTCTGGATGCGTGAGACAAAATAGTCATGTGTTCTTAAGTTGGTAATTCATGAACCCTGCATAGATTCCACAATAGTTTACTTTAGGTAAAAAATAAAACGAACAAAACAAATATTGAAATATTTACAATGCTACACACCTAGATTTGAACACATTAATAAACAAACTCGCTAGTTTTTCTGTTTTTAAAATTAACGATAAAATATATTTTTTCTCTGTAATATAATATCATATAACATGATATACATTTATTGATTTCAATATTATTATACTGTCTGCAGACTCTTTGTTAGAAGAGTCCTAACCTGACCTAACGGTCGCTTGGACTACGAGTTGGTAACCACTTTTGTGTTTTATGTATTACTTATTTATAAATGTCCACGTGATCAATTTATATCGTGGTTTAGTTATAGGTAGTATATAGTTACTTAAGTGCAAAAACAAACAATTTCGTTGGTCCGACAGGCCTCTGGATGGTTCTGACGGAGAGTAACGGGAATTCGAATATTTAATATTTATATATTTCAAATTTATATTGATATTAGATGCGCTGTAATACGAATGTGATATAGATTTCTTGAGTTACCTACGTTAAGATAAGTTATAAGACACTGAGTTATATATTTTACTTGTTTAGAATAAGGTAATGACTAATGCGAGTATTTCGATGCAATGAGTTAGCCAGAACACTCAGAACCACGTTTATCTAGCAGATAACCGCTGTTAAAACGAAAAGTATTGCATATTGTGAAAACACATGCCAGTATGCCACATGTATTATTTTCTATGTACTTACAAGCAATACTTTTTTAAGCGTTTAATCAGCAAACACATAATTAAATTATGTAAATTGCAAATAGTGAACCAAAAAGTAATTGTTTACGGATAATCTTTAGATAGTCAAAAGTGTAGCTTAATCGCTAAACCATCTTCTGAGAATCCGCTTTAAATAATACTAATTTCACTCAGAATATTAAGTACTTTATAACCGATAAATTATGAAATATAGCAATCACTTGACAAAAGGTGAAATAATAATGGCAGTAATACCTAATCACGGTATGTTTTAGTACACCACTATTAAAAAAATATTATTCGAGAACAAATAAAAATTAAAAATATTCAAACCAATTGTTGTCAGAAAGAAAAACACCTTATGATTTTTTAACGATTATCGCAAAAACTGATAACACAATTTATTTTACTCTCGTTGATAAATACAAATTAAATACATTTATACACACGTAACTACTGCTTACGCAGTACTTTAAAATATGTTTAAAATGATATCGGGTCTTATTTTTTATGGATTATTATGTAATTACCTGTTTGCAGTGTATGTACTTTGCACAGTTGCACACTTAGGATTTTATGACTAGAATACTGATGTATAAAATACTAAAATGTTCTCATTTTTGATATATAGTGAAAAATATTAATGTTCTCATCAATATTATTTTCTCACGTAGTTGAACCTGTTAATTGGAGACAAATATAATAATAGTTATGAATAATATATGTTTTAATTATATTGATTAGAGCTTGAGTAATATTAATTTTTCGATTATTTGTCTACTGGTGATCTTATAACTTATCGGCATATCCGTAATTTATTAACAATATTAAAACAATACAGTAATAAATATCGTCTTAACTTACCTGCCTATTTAAATAAATGCAATTGAAGCGTAAAGTTTCAAACTGACCATGCACTTACATGGTAATAGGTACTATAATATTTCAGTCAAAATGATTAAACCACAAAACTAATATTGTCATAGGTTATGTAAGTCATTCATTATAATGTATAAAACTAAGAGAAAAATCCAAAACAAATTTTTTGATTTTGGTTTTGGGTTTTAAAATCCGGCTTTTTAAACAAACAATTTTGGTCATTGGTCTTAATAACCAAAATGATTATTTTCGGTTTTTTAAGGCGGGTTATAAACGACAATGGTTTTAGTTAATCACTCGTATAATTTTTTTTTAAATATGTATATAATATATATTTATGTTACAATACATTACATTACATACTTTTCATTTGAGTTCATACCTAACATAACTTTTTCCTGCATACGTGTAAAATATAATATTAAGGATTATCATAGATTTTTTTATTATTTGTCGAGGTTTGATGCAAGCTTCTCAGTGAGAAATCTATAGCAGCCTTCAACCAATTATTTGGATTTCAAATCGTGTCGTAATAATTAAAATAATAACTCTTCAACTGGTTTTAGAGTGACCACTATAATATTTAAGATGTACTTGATTTAGAGAAATATTACAAATAACAAACTATCTGAATAACACATTAAAAATTATATTAAAAATGTGAAAAGATACTAACGCAGTTAAAATTTAAATCACAGAATCTCAATGCTCAACATTATTAAGGGAAATATTCTTATCAGCTGTAAACAATAAACCAACGATAATATTATTTAAGCTATAAAATATTTATTACTTTCACTGTCAAAAATATCATGTTATTGAAATAAAATTACTAATAACATATTTTAGAATAATTGTTAACCGATAATCAAATTTAATTTACGAGTTATTTTGATATATGATTTTCCCTGAGAACTGTTAATACTCAGAATAGGTAATCAAAAAAATAAAATTGTTTACTTAAGAATAACGAAAATAACTAAGAAGTAATTTCAATACAAAATCAGAAGAATTGTTTTATTATATTTAAAGAAAATAATCTTTTATTTTAGCCAAATTTTTATCTTTTAATTACCAATAGATGTGTTTGTGGATGAGAACAATTGTGAATATTTTACTTTGGGGTGGAGGGCAATACTTATTAAGATTGGTTAAAAATAAAAGTATAAAATGATAAAAATATGCTTGATTATTAATTTCATGTTTTTATTTCATTTAAAAGACTTCAACAGTATCCATATTATATTAAACACTACACATATAACGTAAAATAATATTGTTAATTAGTAGTGGGTTTCTTAGGGCAGGTGCATATAGATTGACACGGGGGTATAGATAGTTTAGGCCATGGGTTAACAACCAGTCGATTGCAATAAGGGAAGAATGGTCTATCAAATTAAAAACTAATTTTACCAATATCTGTTAATCACGTATGTAATCTTAAAGCTTAACCAAACCTTAACTTTAACTAACTTAAATACACTTTTACGCTTACGTATACAAAGTAAAATATTTATTAGTGAAGAAAAAGATACAATTTTCCTAATTCCGATGGAGAATTAATCAAAGGAAAATATTATTATATTTTATTATTGTTATTAAGTTACATGTAATAACATAATAATATTATATTATTATAACTAAACAAATAATATTCGATCACCAGATACTTAAAAAGTTTAATGTGGCTCACTTGTTGGAAAAGGTTATCGACCCCTGGTTTAGACGAATAGTTATAAACCGTTTAAGTTTGTGTTTATTCCACCAAAAATACCATTTGGGTGACTAATATGCATATGTTTATAGGTGTAAATTAATATACTGTACAATTTAAATTAAACCAGTTAAAATAATAAAATAAAATCACATACAATACCTATACATAATTAATAATGGACTCTTTAAGAATATATATGTATATAAAATATATTTTTTTTATTTAAAAATATGTTGGTAGGTATTAATATTAATATTAATATTTAATAATGAACAGTCAAAAATTAACAAATTTTACATATGTGCATCAAATGTCCATATAGTCATTGCCAACATAGGTAAAAATAATTTCACTCGCCCAAACACTATAATTATAAATGATATTAATATGGTGGACAAAAATTATTATACTCGCCCACCGCCTGACACTGCTGCGGGCATACGTTGTATATACATATTCTTATTTCAAACCTCCACACACACCCCTCCATCGAACCGAAAGCCGAATGAATTTCTATTGTCTGCGTGTGTTGACAGGTGTCGTCTGCAGCCACCGCGGCGGGCTTGAATCTGTCGGCGCTGGCCGAGGAACGCCGGAAACGGAACCGGACGTTTATCGACCCGGTGAGCGAGGTGCCGCGGCTAGAACAGTGGTTCGAGCACAACACGCATCCGTCGCACAGCCTGATCGCCAAGTACACAGACGAGCTGAACCGGATGCCGTACCGGCAAAAGTTCCCGAGGCTCGAGTCGAAGAACGTTCAGTTCTGGTTCAAAAATCGCCGGGCCAAGTGCAAGCGACTAAAGATGTCCCTGTACGACGCCATGTCGCCTAAAGATCAATTCTCCATGCCCACGTACCTCAATCACGATTAGTGCTGCATAATTTGCTGTTCTACGAGTCGTTGTTACAAAATGTGTTTTCACGGATGAATAACAATATTATAATAATAGTAATATTATATTATACTAGGTATTAAACGCAACTATACACACTATTTATAACAATATTATTTGTTATAGGTACACCGTACGGCTGCTCGTGTGTACAATACTACTAACTTTGACATTGTTATGTATTATTCGAGTATTAAATCAAGTTTAAAGATAATGAAAAAAAAAACATTTTAACTAAATTAATATTTTTTGTGCTTAAAAAAAAATTTTAAAAAAAATTCTGAACAAAACAAGTTAATATTGTCATTATCAGTTTTAATTATTTATTTTTCAATCGGTTTTTCCTTATTATATAGTCGTGCTAGTCAAAAACGTTATCCCCCCTCCCCAAACATCCCCCACACACGTACTATATGCACTCGTTGTAAATGTCGAAAAAAAGAATCTTAACGAATTTCCGAATAATATTTCGTACTCGTAAGTACGAACAAAATGTCCCGAGGATTTAGTATAATATAATAGGTGCGTCAATGTTTTCCGAGCCGTTCACGCAAAACCGCGTGTTTCGAGGAGAAGGATTCGTTGCAGAGGACATGTTTGTACAATATTATAAATTATGTGTGTGTATACTTGGGTATACGCGTCCTTAGCTCTTCGCTTTGGGTATCGCCGGGCTCGAAACGTGACCGTTCATCGACGCATTCCCGTTGTAAATATTGCGCACTCGTCATAATGATAAAATAGCTAATAATATATTTTAATGATAATAATAAAAATAATAATTTAATCGCCTAAAAATATCGCCGGCCTAATATAATATTTTCATAATATTCCTTCTCGTTCGGTGACGCGTATAAAAATTATTACGATCCAGCTGTGGTCTTGTCAACCCCCCCCCCCCTCCACCGCCGCCGCCGAGGTGCCGAGTGCCGCCAAAACCAGCGGACTATATTATCTATATTGTTTTAATATAATATTATTATTTGTCGATGAATGCGTTCGACCCAAGTTTGATCTTCGGGAAACCGGTGCACAGTATTCGCACGATTTCAATCGACGAGTCGACGGACATTTTTTAGGACCAGAGTCGGTACGCGTCCTTGCTCTTGTCGGCCGTGGCGCCTGCAAATATTTGAGGTCACTCGGGGATGACGGAAAGGGCGGCGGAGTTTTCGACCGTTTTGCCTCCAACGAGTGCACGATGAGTGCAAGTCGAATCTTTATCGCGTTTATAATTAATAATTAGATATCGATAGGTGTATCATAATATTAATAGTAATAATAATAATAATAATAATAATGTCGCGTAGTCTTATCGATATAATATAATAGCTATTAAATAATATTCATATTTGTATTTGAATTTAAAAGCTTTTGAACGTAATAATGAAAATATAATGCCAAAATGAAAATAATAATACTTATCTCGCTAGCCATTAAACACTGCTGTGATGAATTTCACCGGTCACACATTGTACAATATTATAGCGGATTAAATAGTTATACTAAAAAATGTTCCTGAGCGGACTCACAAATTGTATATACCTAATATTACGTTTCTGAGATCGCGGTCCACGGTTTGAATAATAATAATATTATTATACGTCGACTGCAACTCTGCACTACCTAATGATATGTTGCATTTGATTGTTCGTGGACAACATTCCTCTATACCTTCCAGACAATTCTGGTACAGTGTAATCACTAAATCAGACGACTATAGTAAATAATGATTGTAGTTTTGAAACAAAGACCCAATCCGTTTTTTGATATTAATATTAGGTCTGTGACGTTTACAGCTATAATAATAATAATTATATTGATATATGTAATATTATGCAATGTCATAGACATCGCGGTTCTCTCAACACAATATTATTAATTACAATAATAAATTACATTATAATATCCAAAAGATGGTGATTTTTAATTTTTTTTTTTGGATTTGTTTTTTAACACCGATTCTTCAGAAACGACAGAAACAATATATTATATAATCTGTAGATCGGACCAATATATTATGATCTCTCGCTTATGGTTTTTGTTGTTTTTTTTTTAATTTGTTGACGTTAAATTTTTTATGATATTATTATTTATTTATTTTAGTTTGTTGTTTGTATATTATAATTTTTAACTATTCTTACGAATCGCCTTCGCAGTATACGCTTGACACTATATTATAGTATCGGCGCTAAATGTTTAAGGCTTTTGGATAAATAATCGTCCAACATTTTCAATAGGCAGTGTTAAGTTATCTACATCATCGAAACCAAAGATTTATGTTCTATGTACGGTATACTATGTTTGTTTGTTTGTTTGTTTGTTTTATTAATTTATACTATTTAAAAGCGATCATGTACAATATTATTAAACTGTATCATACAATATAATATTATTATTATCACATTATACGATAAAGTGTTTTGAATAGTTATTTAGGGTTTTGTTGGTAAAAATTAAGCGTTATTATTATTATTGATTTTTGTATTTTATTTATTTGTATTTGTATTTTATTACTATAATCATATTTTTTTTTTTTTGTTCTTCTAGTTTAGAATAATAAAATAATCTTACTATTATTAATTTATTTTAAAGTCATATAATATATGTATTTCCAAATACATGGAATGTATTTTAACAATAGTTTGTTCAATTATTCAACAAAAGCCTTTTACTTATTATATTCCTCCGTAGTATCCTGTCACCCATTCAAATTGATTCTGTTAAAAATGAATGTTAAAAATAAAAATTTGCAACAAACAAAGAGGGTCGTTTACAAATCCAAAAGGGCTGCGTCTAAGTATTGAGAGCCACCAGATTTAATTAAATTCTTTCTTCACTAGTCCTTTTTTTTTTTTTGTCTTTTTTACGCATTCCCTACTCTCTATGTATTTTTAATTCCGAGAGGTTTAAGAAATAAAAATTAGCCTTGCAATGCGAGGGTAGTGGTGGTTACCAGTAATGCAATTTAAAAACATAATCCAAGATTTATATAGTGGAATTTTGTACGTACGCATTCATACACACACACACACACACAGACGCGTCAGACATTTGTTCGGGAAATGTTAAAAACTTGTTGTTTTTCCGTGCTGCAGACCTCGACAGAATAAGAAACATAGCTTGGAGTGAGCGATTAAAGGATTTACCGCCATTTGTTTGGAAAATAAGAAAAAATAAACTCATTCCGATCGAATGGACGCTGCAAGGTTTGTTTGAACGTTTTTATTTTTTTATTTGCATTGAAAAAAAACCCATAGTTATAATAACAATAATAATAATGAAGCTACGCCATTATTTGTTTTTGAAACTTGAAATTAATTTCGTGCTCGGCTTTCCTCCGAACACATTCGCGCAGAGAAATCGCCCCATAAACCTTCACCACGACTGTTGTAGTTTTCCTTCGCGTGACTTGAAATCAAGGCGATTTCGGGTGCGGCACGTGGCTCGGCACACGGGGTGGGTGACTGTGGTGGGTGACTGTGAGTTGCACCCGCCACGGATGGTTCGATGAAAATGGAAAACCCCGAGGTCCACTCCGGGTAAAAAAAAAAAATATACGAATACCTCGGTACATTTGTCATTTCAGTCCTCTCGGTCACCACGTGCCCTCCCGCTCGGGAAAAGAGTTTTACTGGCTTTTCTACGTCACGATATGTCACGCGTACGTATGAGCAAAGAATATCATTGTGTAACACTGTGACAATGAAACATTATAAGATTATCAAACTGCAACCGATAAACGCAATAACCATATTTTTTCGTTATCGCGTGAATATTATTTTATTGAGTAAAAAATCAATAATTGTTTACACAATACACCTGTAACGCCTTATCCCCCGCGGTAAATAATAATATATAAAACAAATTGAAATGCCAATTATATCTTAATGCTAAAAGCTCGTCATGTTCCCGAGACCGATACAAATACGTCTAGCACAAAAATCTGCTGGTACATAATTACATTAGGTCTGTTACACGCTACCTATAATATTGTTCATTTGCTTTTGCTTAATTTCCTCTTATAACTCAACTCAGAGTCGAAGTTTTTGGCCTTGTAGCGTTGGCTGTTACTAAGCTTTGGTTATATATTTTTAACTGCACGCCATGATACCGTGGCCATCACAGGCTTGCACACTCATAGTTACTCGATTTCCGTGAATTTAGATGAACGAAGTGTAGTGGTCCAACATTTTTCGAGGTAGGTACCAATAAGCCGCTTTACTTCACTCGACTTAACTGTAAATGCTCATAAGTGATAACTTATTAACCACTGTAAATCGTTAAAAACTAGAACGATAAATATTTTGCTTCGGATATACTCCGATATGGTATACTATATATATTAATTTATAAGTAAAAAGCTTTCAAAATATTTGTTTTTGCAATGACTTCAAATTATACGCACCATATCTATGATTATCAATTGGTGTTTCACGAACAATTATGATTAATACAATACAATATTAATTAATCGACATTATTATATTATTAATGTACAATAAATAGGGATGTGCAATTCCCAGGGATGTGTGGAAATTCAAGTGAATTACACAGAAATTATTGCAGAAACCAATAATTATTATAGCTTACACACCATAAGTCTAAATAATAATGCAATTCATTAAATATTCAAATTTTTTGCTAAATTTCATTGAAAAAAGCACTTATACCGCTAAACAGGTTAATAAAAATACTGCTAATAATAATTAATCTACTACCAAAAATGGTACATATAGTGGTTAATCTGTAAAAATGTAAAAAACAACAAATTATATTTCAATATGCATATTATTATGTATGTCGGTTATAGGTTAGGTAACCTCGATCGATTCTATATTATGGTGAAATCAATTGCAATAAATTATCGGAAATGTTTCTTCTCGAGAATTTCTGAGAGTGCCAACCCTTACTCTTTAAACGTACAATTCATAATATGTTTATCTAATTTGAAGTAAAAAATGTAATATAGAACTATAAAAATAAATTCTTTGTTGAGAAAAAAGTTGTCGACTGAGATGAGTGCCGTGAAAATTTTATAAAAGTTTAGTTTCAATTTATTTATTTATTGTTTTATACGTTCAAATTTAATCAAAAGCAGATAGTATTAGTATAGGTATTTACTGCTCTGCAATCTTATTTTAGATTTATTGAAATTAATCGTATTATTATAATTAAAATATCTTCTAAGAAAGACACGTTCTACGTTTTCGACTTATAATATAATTATTATAAACACAGCAGAACACTAATATTATGTACATAAACTAAATCTGATTAAAATGAAATATTAGTATGTGATGGTATCTTTAGATTTGACGAATACCCCACATTTTTAGTAGGTGTTGCGGAATGCCGCGGCGGGTTTTTCTTCCCACTGCTAAATCAACCTTGCTTTGTTATAGGAATCCCAATTTTTTGTTTAGAGCTTAAATTAAGACCGTAGATAGAAACGTAGAAAACTACTTTATGAAAACTTTTGATAAAATGGAAAAGAAATAATTGCCACTCAAATCAGTCTTTTCAGAAATCGATATAACTTTATATGGCATCTGCTTACATTATAATTAAAATAATAATGAACATTTGTTCTGTGGTAATAATATTGTGATAAAAACATGACAATTATTGACTAGGTAATATTTTATTTTATTATAAGACGCCACGAACTACGCTCGTCGTAACCACCCAACCGCATGATGCGTCTCACAAACGAACACCATTTTAACCTCACCTAATCCTGTCGTATAAATATATGTTAATTAATTATGTACAATGTTTGGGCTTTGGACCTTGATGTTAAAATATAACACAAAATGAAAAGTGAAAAAATAACAAGTCATTATACCTATCTAATAAGATTTATAATATTATTTCAGTTAGGTATATTACAAATCTTTTTATAAAATATTGAATGAAATAAGTAATACCTACTGTACGCCGCTCAGTGTTGTACCGTTTACGTACAAACATCGATAGAAAAAAATATATGTTTTAGAAAATTACAAGTGAATGGGATCAACGCATATTTTGTAGAATTTGGAAATCTTAATATTATTAATTTTAACTGTTGTTTATTGAAGGTGATGCAATATTGCAGTATAGTATATTAATGTGTATCTGGCAGAGATATTTAAATGAAACATCATAATATTCAAACATATTGTAGAAATACAAATCCAAGACGTCGAGGCCAAAAATATTAATATGGCGTTGCTAAGTTCCAGTCAAACTTCCGCACTATATTAAACAGAAGTAATTTGAAAAGGGTTTAAATTAATTAGTAAATTAGTTTGCTATTGTAAGTTTCTTGTAAGATAGATCGTAATACTAACAGAAGTAGGTATGGTTGATATAAAATATAATTATCAAATTATTTTGACATTTCTGTCATTATTTATTTCTGGCGCACCTATAAATATTATATTTATATAATGCCAATATATGATATCATATTTATGAAATGTTATAGACGTTTCACGTTTATCATGAATTACATTTTATTCAATATTAGTTATTGTTCGTAAAAACATAATCCTATCATAATTATTATAATATGAATATATTGATATTTTAACTTTTATTCGTTCAGAAAAAAACTAAGATAAATAACAAAATGTTTTTACAGTTTTAATTTTTTAATTTTTTAATTATTTGAATGTTTTTTATTTACCAGTGATATTAACCATGTGATTTTCATACCTCTGTATTTACTTGGTATAAAATATAATATTTGTTCGTTAAAATTAATTTATATATTATTATTTTAGTAAGTATACATTTAAAAATCTTATCTATTCTATTTATTTGGAACATTTTAAAATCGTCTACATATTATTATTAGTTGATACAATTTTTAACAACGTTAGAACCCAGATCATATTTTTTTATATGTTATTTACCAAAAAAATATTCTCATTTTATTTTTTTTTTTGGTTCTGTAAAAAAATTAATTTTCTTTTGTGTTTCGTTTCTTTAGAAATATGAAAATAATTATGATTAAAATCGTATTACGCATTATTACTTTTAATCCTTTTTTATGGCTTCGTATAAATCATTGATTCGGTTTGAGTTTAAGAAAAGAAACAATATCTACATAATAAATAGCATTATATAATTTTTGATTTGCTCAATCTCATAGCTGCAAGCATAATTCGTTTATTGGCATTTAAATGTTTGCTTTATTTTTGTATTTTAATAGAATAACATATATCGTATGGTTGCTTTTGGTATTTTAATATAAATATTTTATTACGCCCACGTCTTGTATACAAATACAAATACAATTAATGTGTAACGATGGTAGCACGATTTTCCAAGAGGTGGATTATTTGTCTAGAAAAATATATTATAATATGATCTTGGTGTATATTATGCTGTTGTCGTTGAGTAAAAATAAGACTGTACTGGGAAAATGATTTCAATTATTTTTTTTTATATTTTACTTATCGGACAGAGTAAAATGGTTAAACAATAATAACGATTAGTGCTTGAATAATTGAATAGTTAACTACACAAAATTATTAAAACTCGCGTTTTATTTAGAAGGGGGCAAGTAATGCGAGTATAAATCCAAATTTCCTAAAATAAACCTATATTATATTATAAATATCAACTCGATACAGGCGATATGGCTTTATTCGAGGATATTATTTGAGTTTTATACTTTTATCCGTAAAGATTTATGTTGTTCAACCCTCCGTGAATTGAATATCATTAAATAGGTATACACGTGGCAAATCCTAAATTGCTTACAAACATTTTTCTCACCGTTACAGCACAATATTATTATCTGCTATACTGAAATTATTACACTCACCAACTTTAATACAAATTTATTTTATTTATATATACACAATAATAATACTAATATATAAATAAAGTGATCGAAGACCACAAAGGCTTTTGGGGGGTTTCCACGAACAAGGCCGATGGTAATAAGAGACATTGTAATAATATAATATGAAAATAATATGTTCTATATGTATACCAAACAATAATATAATATCATAAAATCTCAAAATTACGTGGACTACCTACATAATTGTATTTTAGATTATGAGCTTAGTGATTATTTTATAATGATGTGTGTGTGTGTGTGTCGGTATACACATTTTATAGTAGAAAAAATGCTCTGATGGTCAACTTTGAAAATTGTCAGTACTTTTTAAAAGAATTGGGAGAAAATACAAACATTTGTTAACATTTTAATATTATTATTAAAATAATTGTTAGGTTGGTTAGGTAACTATGATTAACCATGAGGTTTGGGACCTCATAAAACCTATAGTAAAATCATAATTGTTATGATATCTACAAATCCGTTATCCGTAAACAATTTCCTAATCTTTTAAAAATTAGAAAAATAAGCTGGTACCTACTGGCTATTATATTTTAACAAAAATGTATTAGGTATTATCATAGAAAAATAATAATTATATAATCCCTATGAAAATTGTATTGACTAGCCAAAAATACATTTATCGTAAAACGTTGCCATCATGTCATATACATTTTGCATTATCTATAGTAGTTATAAATAATGTAAAATGTATATTATTACTATCAAAATATCAACCAAATTAGTGTAGTTTAATTTTTTCACATTATACACTCGATTTGTACATAATACAATATCAAGTTTAATCTTTAATATAATATATTCTATTGTTGCAGTAAATATTAAAATTATTATTATTAGTATTATTAATAATAGTTTATCGTCAAACCTTGATACGACGTTGTCGAAACTTAATGTTATTAATTCTAAAATGTTTATTTACATACGTTTCGAAAAAACAAATTGTTCCATCCATTATAAAAGTTATAGCCAACAGAAAAAAAAGAATATACGTTTTTGATGATTGGCAGAACACAAATATGTTTTTATAATCTATTCTGACCAAAACTATATTATACTAATTACTAGCTGTTTCCGTGCTCTTCGTTACCCGTAAAAAATATCAGTATCGAGAATCTCAAAATCCTTTCGTGAGCTCCTCTTTATAAAGGAGCAAAGGCAGAAAAAAAATTATTTCAAGTCTCTATCTATCATAGTTAAGGCTCTACACGATAATCAGTCAGTCAGGACAAGTTCGATTTTTATAATACTATGTCACTATTTCCGTGCACTTGGTTGCCTGTAAAAAATTCCACTTTATTTTTAAAATAAATTCGTAAGTACCTATTTGTTTTAAGATATGATTTCTTCATTCGAGGTAATTTTAACTGGCCGGTTTGGCGTATACTTTTACCTCATCTTATAATATATAATAAAATTCCAATGACAGTATACAATGCTCATCAAGTGTCACGCTTAACTTTGGATTCAAAAAGTGAGCGTAAACTTTTTCTCTCGGCATTATAATGTTATATATTAGTATATTATTATTATCAGTTCGAAAATAATAAGAACATAAAGACTCGCGTTTGCCTTTGAATGTGCGAGAAGCTTTTCAGCGTTTCAAACAAAGTATACGCTCACTGCGAGTGCGCTTTACAAAACCAATTACTACCGGTTGAATTGAAATTATGTACCAAACGTCACTGTACAAAAATAAGCTTGTAGGTATATACAAATCTGTACCTAATACCTATGTATGCGCTTTACTGCATAAATAAAATATATTTTATACGACTGAACTCCACTAATTCACTCATTATATATTATGACAGTTTAAATTTTTCCTCCCAACTCGTTTGATGCATATTTAAATAGGATAATAATATTTTTTTCCTTTTCATACGTCGCGCGTCGTGTGTTATAATATTATTCCCACTACCCACATTATTGAAAGCATCGTTAAAATTGTATTAAGTTTAATTATTTGTTGTTATTATTATAAAAAAAGGAATATTTCGAATCTGTAATATTATTATTATTTTTGATACAATAAGTAAATTGTATAACCTATTATTTTTTTTATGCAACATTTGTACGGTATATTGCTTACATTATACAGTAAAAAACAACAATATAAAATTACTGCATGAGTGAGAAGCCAGTATGCAAACCCTCAGACTAAATAAAAAAAAAAATTACTTATTTATTTAATGAAGTACCTAGATTCGTACAACACGAATCATGTGCACATTATACGATATTATTTAAATAAATAAAGTTTAATAAACACCGTTACTTATATAATTACAGGTGTTCCCGAGGAAGTAAAATTGTTATTGAATAATACATTGTTATTTTATTTTAAGGCCGCAACAAAATGTATAAAAGCTACAATATTACGCAGACCAGCATCACTTATTAGTTAGGTCTTTAATCCTTCATATTTAATAATCCACAAACACATCTAAACAAATATTTTCAACACACAACTTTATAATCACCTCCATTTACATTAAAGCATCGAATAAAAATCAATTACAACAAAATAACAAAAATATTGTTAGAGGATAAATCATTTTTGTTGAAAAATTTCACGAAAATGTGAAATTCAAACGTTTATGCCTAATGAAAAATTGTGGCAATATGTATTTTAGATGTTTTTAAATTGGTAATACATAGTTATTATAATCAACGAAAAACGTCAGCATTGTATTACATTAAATTTCTTTTTAACGAGAAAAATATTATCCACATATCTCTAAAAAATGGACTCTTTAAAATGTCTATAGTAAATAGCCTAAAAATATTTTTAATATTATATCATGATTAGAATATGTTAATATTCATCAAACTATAGTAGATCGAATTTGCTACCTAAAACTGTCCTGTATATTTAGTTCTTTGTACTGGTACAAAATATTCGTACAGACTTTAGCTTTAAGGGATATCACATTTCAGGCTCCGCTCAGTAACTACATTTATGGGCATTAATTCTAAACAGTTATTAATTAATTTTTTACAAACCGGTGTATTTTTTATTATTTTGTTAGTTATGACGTCTTTAATCGTTTTTTTTCTATTTTATTAAACCAGTACTTTTAAATTTTCAAACAAACTTATCCGTCGATTAGACTAGACATTTTATCTTAATGCGGTATTTTAGAGAGGTCATTTTTTTAATTTCTCATTTGACGGGTAGTTTATTAGGTATCGTAACATGGGGTCACTAAGCACCACATTTTTAATTTCATTTGTTTATTTGTGTGTATAAAAAATATACTTGAGTTAAAACTTTGAAGCTTTTTTTAGTTGGGTACCTAAGAAACATGTATCCATATAGTCATATGAATTTATTAGTAGGTAAGTTATTTTTTTTCCCGAGCATAAAAATGGATAGTCGCCAACCCGTTCTTCACACAACAAGTGTTGTTGAAATCAAATAATAATAATAATCTCAGATACTATTATAATGTTTGCGTTAAGGTAATATAGGTTTTAATAAATAGGAATGTTTGTTTCAGTTGTAGAATTACCGGTAAAGGTAGAATTTTACCGGCTAGAGTATTTATTTTTGAGATATCGACATTTTAGCAAGAACTAGGTTATGACCATTACGCTTATAGAGACATGACAGATAAAATCAAAAAATATTATTTCCTCCTCCTATATACCAACAATAGACTGGGTCTTAAACATTTTCAATGGCGTTCTTGAAAAATATACTTACTTTAATAAAATCACACAAAAAAATGATTTAAATACATCATCGACAGATTTCCACTCATCGCGTAAAAGGTGGCTCTTATTCGGTATAGGCTATAATATAGACCCGTCATCCGCGCATTACAGTCATAATAGCAATATATTGTACACAACACATCGGACTCGTGTGTCAGCACTCACCACGACTGACAGGCGGCGTTGGCAGACATCGGAAGCCGCAGGTTGTGGATGACATTCGAATATCAGATCGCTGGCCCGATTGAGAAAATCTCTTCGCATTATAATATTATTATACATTTTAACAGCGCCGCGATGGGACGCCACCGCGAGGCCAACCAGATAATGATTATTGTTGTTATTTTTTTTCCCCTAAGCGTTGTGTTAAGTTAATATCCTAAACTGTCAAACCGTTTCCTCCGGATCGGCTGCATATGGCTGCGATGGTATTCGGTGGCGTTTGACATCTTCTGATGTCGCAGTGTGTTCATTACACAGGTTAGGTCTGCACTGCACTGCATGTACATTATACGACTCCCTATAATATAATATCTGATTTAATCTACGACAGTGATGATAATAATAATTATTGTTATTGTTATTGTTACGCGATGTGTCAGGGTTTCATGAGCGTGTTTGATATATAATGTGTATAATATAATATTATTGTGTTTAAACGGAGTAGATGGAAATGCGTGAAAATCTCGGCTAGTGTATCATATAGGTGTAAAGGGTGATTCGTCAAGTACGCTACTCCGCTATCTCTTCTTCAATAATGCGCAGCAATTATTAAAATTCTGATTTTTAAAGTCATTTTTCTGAAAATATTTAACAATCAAAATACAAATTTTATCAGGTTATTAGTTTTTGATTTATTTATTTTTGTGTACTAAGGATATTTTATAGGTCTACGATAATGGGTTTGAGAAATTTGGGAGCTATGATAATTAAAAAGTTTTAGTAATTTATAATAATTCATCTGTATTTATAATTTGTAAATATGGTCTAAGCATATCACATTACATTTCTATTAGTTGTTACATCATATTATTATAAAACCAATTTAAAGACTATTATACCCATATTCCATAATATAAACAACTTTAATAACTGAAAAGCTACTCGTTCGAATTTTGAATTAGGTACATCAACATTTTTAAAAAAATAATTTACAGTAAAAAAGGAGGGTTCTCGTTTGAAAACAAGTTTGTATCGAAAAGGACACTTCTAAATACATAAAATTATTCCAAAAATCGGAATTTGAATGAACTTATTATTAAATTAAAAAATATTAAGTTAAAAAAAATTTTTAATGTATAAATAAAGTTTAAATTAAGTTAATAAATACTATTAACTTAATTTAAATTAATTAATTAATTAAATTTAAAAAAAAATGCATCGGAAAGGTATTAAAATAAGTGATAACCACTTGTATAGTAATATAGGTACCAATGAATATTATGTAATATTATTATGTATGAGATTTAAAAACTGTAGTGCTGTATCGTTTTAGACCTCCATTCATAGAGTTTCATTTAAATTTGAATGTTAAAGTGTTTACTGTATTGTTAAACATTTATAATTTAATTAAGTTGGGTAGGTGAATGTCGCTCTGCTGTACAGTAGGTTAGGGAGTAACCGTTCTTGGTGAATCAATGTGAAATCTCCAGTGTCTATGTGTTAATTCTACAGCGCTTTACACACATATGTTTTCTGTTTATAATATAATAGTAGTGCGGGTGGATATAAACTACTATATAAACGAAACAATGTATACTGTCAAAAGTCGGTGTCAATATAGGATTTCCTTTTATAATCAGACACGAGGACCAGATAGGACTATACAAGTCTATTTTTAAAACAATTTAAATCAAGCACCAAGGTACGTTCTAAAGACATAGATCTTAATATTTTTGTTTTTTATTTCAAAATCTGTAATAATATGTACCTATTATCTGTATTGATAAATTATTACTATATTATCTAAAATCACAAGTATGTTATCATGTCTCATTATAAACATGTTTATTTTTTTATAACATAATTTTATCACAAAATAACTAGTATTAGAACGATGGTACATAATATAGATAATATATTATATTGCAGGCTTATTAAGAATACATTTAATCATCCAATGCTTTGCACCTGACTTCTTAGGTCATCAGATGTAATATCTTACGCCATGTGACTTTTTTTGGGAATACGTTAAAGTTACTGAGCAGTATAAGTATCACCATTATCATCTACCACAGAGGATTAAAGGAGCTAAACAATTAGTGGAGCCAATTACCACGGATAGGTGCACATATGCACGGAATAAATGTGAATTCTGAATGGATGTTGTTCGTGTGGCCATAAGGAAAGTCACACATATAACAGAATATTATATTATAAGACAGTATACCATTGAATACATTTGAAACATTATTCTTTCATTTAATATATCGTAAATATGACTCTAAACCTAAAAACAAAAAATATACAAGCATTTGAATTAGGATGAATCATTTTGAATAATCCTGTACATTATGCAATAATTGTTGAATGCGCATAGGTACATATTATTATCATATAGTTTAATTCTTAAATAATAACAATGCGATTATGAGTTACAGCTGCTGCACGTTGCTACACGATCTGGCCTCCATAATCTTCATACTTCTTGTGGACAGTTACAATAACTTTACCCACGAATCTAAAATTATACGTATTGTTTAAATACGTGAGTGTTGTATAGTCATTTGAGAGTGAGTATACATAGGGATAGTAATTCCTGAAAATGTCCACAGGAATTTAATAAAACAAATTGTACGCATTTGGATATCATAATTAGTTGATCAGTATTATAGTGAGTAGATAATTTAGGTATCAGGATTCATAATGTGCGTCTATACATGTACAGAACTACAGAATTTCGTGTTAAAAATAAAACTGTGCAGAGAAAATATCGTACACTCGTACGTTTTTGTTCAGTAAATATTTGATCAGTTTATACATTATGAAATATGAATCCAGATATCTGAAACCTCGTTATAATAATATAGTTGGATTACCTAATATTGAGCTGATTATTTTTTAATCGTACTATATATTATCGGCAGTGTATTCACGAACTCAGTAATCACTATATTTTTGTTGGTGATTCCAAGTACCTGCAAACAGTAATATGAGTAATTTAAAATATTTAATTAAAAATTGATATGTAAAAAATGTACATATAATTCACATTCTGTTGACGACACAGAAATGTTAAAATCATAACAAAACCGATATCAGTTGTAAATGAATAAATTAAGATTAGATTGGTTAACGTACCTAAATTAGAATACAGGTAAGTAATATAAATATATTAGGTATATTGGAAAAATATCAAATATTTGTATATGATCGTGATTCTGTTTTTTATGTAGGTAAACTCTATTTGCATGAACCATTATAGACTGACCAAATTGACAGCATGAATACCAAATATAAATAGCCAATTAGGTACCTATAATTAACTTTAATATCGTGATAAGTGATTTTTTTTATGTACTATATATTATTATGATGAGTAGTTTTTAAATAATATAATAGTCTGTTGATGATTTTAAGTTATTTAAAAATTTATTTGAGATTACGCTTGGATATTATACACAATATTGATGAGTTGAGTCAAGGATGAGCCATTGAAAAAAACATTTTGAAAAACGTTACATAACATACTTATAATTTTTATTTGGTTGTTATACAATATAATATACCTAGACAGTAGACGCGCTATTGGCCCAAAAAACACTTTTATACATTATAATTTCGTAGATACACAACAAACCAATTGACAATACGGTGTGTTACTGACCCAATATTAATTGTAAATTATAATATTTGAGAAGATGTCAGCAAACTGTTTGCTTTCTCTATCCGACCCACTCGAAACACAATATACAAAACGCAGGTCAAATCGTCTGTATTTTATATGTTATTGGATAATCTTAGAGTAAAATCAGCCATTACAAAAATTATAGAGAATAGGTACTATTTTTGGGTTAAAATGAACTATCAATTTGTCTAAATATTGTCTAGAAATACATTTTAATATCCATGTAAATGTACAAACATTTGTTTTAAGTCGAATATAATGTAACATAGTATGATAACGTATACAAATATTATGTCAAACCCTCAAAAATATTATATTTTTTGTAATAGGTGATTTGACTCTAGGATCTCCTTAAAAATCATAGAAAATAACGATTTTACGTGAATGTGTTTTATCAATGTTGTGCATGGGTCTGAGAGAGAAAACAAATATCGTCCTGACACCATGCTAACACACATTGTAGTAGGTACCTGTAGATATCTTAACAATGTATTGTCATTCGTCATGTCTCGATTTCCGTAACGATTCTGCCGATAGAATTGCCATTTAATTTTTAAAATATGCAAAAAAAATAAAAGCAAACGGTCTCTATACAATATACCTATAATTATATTATATATTTATACTCGAATTCCCCAATAATAATTATTGTTTCAATTTCGCACGACGACGTGCTCTGCAGCCCCTGCAGTCGCTCCGATGTGTGTGGTCGGGACGGGGACGGACGGCGGTCGGAGTACATGTAGTTGTACGGGGTCGCGACGAGGGGTAACTCCGGTAATAGCCTTATTATTACTAACTACGACGACGATGAAGCGACCCCGCCCCTGCGTAAAACCGCAATAATTTCGTTGTTGTTATAATCGCGCCGTGAGAACGACCCACAACCTGTCGCGCGCGCGGCGAGTGTCGGCGCGAGGTGCAGGACTTGCAGGACCTGCAGCAGGTAAATCGGGTGGCGAGGGCTGCGGTCGCGATGGGTCGGTGGGTGGGTGGGTTGTGAGGTGGGTGCCCGAGACGGAAGACGACAACGACGACGACGACTGTGTTTGCTCGCGTGCGACCGAAAGACGCTCGTATTATATATACGTATACCTATACCTATATAATATAGACGATGCAAAACACCGCGTATTATATTCACACACCCACACACCCACGCGTTATATCATATATATATATATATTATTATGCACGAAGGCGGGGTATGGGGCACGGGCGGCGGGTGGAGGACGGTGTTTGGGTGAATAAACCGTGATGACAAAGTATACTCGAGAGGAGACGCGAGCTTGTCGTCGTCGTCGCGGTGCGGGCGGAGGTTTAAAAGTTCTCGTTTAAAATCGACTTAAACGCGCAAAGTTCACGGCACGGCTTTATTGTTTATCTCCGCGGCGCCGTCGTTAATGCCGGGCACGCGGATTTTGCCACCGCCTGCACCTCCTCGCACACCTTTTGTATCCGCATCGCGTTCCCGGGCTCGTTCGCGCGTACCGTTCAAGCCGCGGAGACGACCCTCCTCTTCGGCGCCAAAAACCGTCGTCGTCGTCGTCGTCGTTTTTGCACCTTGTCACGACTATACGATGTCGGATTACGATTCCTTATATATAATATAGCCACGGAGGACTTACCTGTATATACGTGTACACGGTGACGCGTATATATAATTACGTGTGCGGCGTTTCGACAATGGCGTCGTAACTGCAGTGTACGCAATGCCCTGCTAGGAAGTCGCATGCGACAGAACCGAAATCGTCCAACCTCGTCTCCGGACGCCTCGATAAGAGCCCAACAGTGTTACATCAAAAATTAAATCCATTTCTTTATATCTTAATACCATATAATCATTATACAGTATATATTTTTATGCTCGAATGACTTCTCTGTATATTCGCGGTTGAAAGGGTTTTTTTTTATACTGTATTAATATTGAATTTTTCAAAATATATTATAAATTATTTTTATGGCTAAGGATATAAGTACAAAATGTGGGGAACTGTGAAAAAAGCCATAAGTGCACCATAAAATGGTAGATTTTACACATTTGCAATTTTTTTTTTTTTGGTTGTCTTGAATAGGTATAAGGAAAGCCTTATAAGATTCCGGTATGGACCTGATCATCATCTCCCTGCCATCTTAATTTTAAACACTATTTGCGCCTATGGAACTGTTTTAAATTTTCCAATTTTGTATAACATTTTAAATTGTGTTTAAATTATTTATTTTCAATAACTTGGACTGATTTGATTATTTAATGATTATAAAATATAGATACTACAGATTAATTAATTTGGTAACTTTTATACTTTATTTTAAATATTTATATACCTACGTTTTTTTTTGTCAGTAAAACAAGATTATGAATTTTCTTTTGTTTTCAATACTAGATTATAAGATCTTAATAACAAAAAATATATACAATGTCTCATTTAAACATAAAAATTAAAATATAAATTCAGAAGTTATATCAATATAATATAATAATAAGTCATCGGTGGGTCATATTTTATGTTAAAGCCAATTTTATGGGAGTTGTAATTTTTTTTACAAAATCGAAGTTTCAAAAAATTGTACACCGTCTAAAACTACCCAAAACCCACACAAAATGATAAAATTCACATTTCACTCATTATTATAATATTACTACTTCAATATGCATAAGAATAATATTCAAATATAAGTAGTACCTACTGAAACCCTGATACATAATTAAATGAATAGACAATTATTAGGTCTGGACGTTTGACTCACAGGACAGTCGATTGACAATAAATATACCACTTTACCGCAAATAATTAAAAAAAAATAAAAAATGTTTTAAACAAATTTAAAACTATTCATTAAATAATAAATATACATTACTTTACATTTTTATGTTCTTCAGTTTTATTCTAAACTTATTTGAAGACGAGATTTCATGCAAAGCGTTGATTATTGATTTGTTTTACTGCAACCAGCTCAAAGTCACGTATTATTTATATTCCGGTGAATAATGGCGATAAAATAACACTACTGTCACTACTGTCTGTACTATATCAGTTATATCTTAAGAAAATAACTATCTTAAATAAATGCAGTTTAATGCGGAAGTGACTTTTTTTCTCCAACTTATTTACCATGGTTATTAACATTTTCAAAACTCTATTCTTTCTAATAAGATAACATGAGTTACCTGATAAATTTGATTGAACCCAATACTCTTTCTCTCTATTTTACTTGTCATGAAATCAAGAGATAAACTAAAATTTTCGCTGAAGTCAACTTCAGTACATTTTATTATACAGTTGTACAAAAACACTAAAAACAGTAAGTTTTATAGGATTTTCAAAACATTTATTATTGAAATAGTTTTCGTATGTTACTAGCTTACACTACAGAACCCGAGCATTTAGCCACCATCTCTAATATATATATTATTCTGACTGCGTAGTTATTATTGTAAATATCAAGTAGGTACACACCTGTACTGTTGATTCATTTATGAGAAATAGTTTATGAGATAACGAATAATTCTGATCATCAGAATCCTAATTATTTTGTCCAACAATTTGCTTTATTTCCGTGAGGTCGTGAGTACATTTACTTTCTTTGATTACGCTTTGTATTTGGGAAGATACTAAGGTTCTTATATCTTCTGAAACGTTAGACGGACGGTGTAGATTGAATAATTCGTGTCGGTAATTCGTTGAAAACCTCGCACCATCTCAAAACTAAGTTGAACTTGTAGAAGTATTCATTTTAATAAATAATTTTTTTTAAAAATGTAGTTTACTTTAAACACTAATTAAATAATATAAATAAAAAAATCTTAAAAAAGACTTAGTAAATACCCACTCTGGTTACTGCAGTAATTAATATATCAAATTTGAATTCAATGATAAGTCGTTGTATAACATATGAAAAACGATTCTGAGCGAAGACATTTTACATTTTAGGTAAGTATCTAAGGTTACCAACCAATTATTTTAACAATTATATTAAAATTTCAACAAATGTCTTTGAGCGTATATATATATCAATGAATGTATTAATTTTATGATAATGTATTTTTTTTATGTCTGAAGGCACTTTTTTACTAGCAAAAATGCTCGGATTATACAATTTTAATGAATTTTCTTGTAGAAAATTGGATAAAGTTGGTACTTTTAGGAAGTAAAAATTGAAAATTCTTTTTTTTAAATAGTCAGGAAAAACTAAAAAAAAATACGAACATCTATTCAAAATGTAATATTATTATTAAAATAATTGTTTGGTCATCTTAGTTACAAATCTAGTATTAGAAAAACGCTTCAGAATCTATTTTTTTCATATACAATGATTTATCATTGAATTAAAATTTAACATATCCATTACAGTGCCTATACTAAATTACTTGATACACTCGCCTCCTATACTTGTATAGCAAAGCGTTTAGCTACTTGACCACTTTTTTTAGATTTATTGTTATTAAATGTACAATTTCAGTTTTGAAACATAATTTATTAGAATAGAATGGTCATTTTTAACCATTCATAAAAGTTATTGCCAAGTGTTGTCATTTCGGGTTTTACTTAATGGGGTACATTTTAACCAGCCCTTTTAGAAATAATAAATATTTATATACTCTTTGTCCTATATACTTTTATTTTTAAAATATAGAATCTATATAATCGGATTGGTCCGAGTATATCCCAATGTTTTACATTTTTACTTCTAATTATTCTGATAAGTACTTATAGTTTTCACTTTTGACACCCCTTTACCGCCAATACAAATTAGATCAAAATTACTACCATAAACTATTCTTAAAGTAAAATATTTAAGAATTTGTCTTCTATTAGATAACAGTGTATTCAGACAAAAATAAAAAAACCACATCATTGTAAAATCAATTTATTCATCACTCCACTCACAATAAATTATAAAAAAAATATTGAATTTTTATAAACCTTCCTCAACCATAGATACAAACACTAACTCGACTAGCTTCTGGAGTACGAATGTACGATTATGCTGTTTATCGGCACTCAACATATGTCATCCATCTATTAGAATTTTGTATGCACGTTTTTTCTTTTAAAGTTATACATTGACTTTTCTTGTCATAATTCCAAAAATATGTACCTATTATCATTTTATGCTCTCCCCTACCATATTATGTTCCACATTAAAATATTATTATACATAGTCATTAGTAATTATAGAAGAAGATATTATTACACTTTGAAGCTTAAAATATTTTGCTCCTGACCAATATAGTATTTTAAGATAGCCCTTTTTGGTTCTGAGCCCATGAATTGTTGAATACCTATTATATATTGCTTTCGACCATGAAAATTGATTTGATCATTGCGTAAAATCAAAAGAATATTTACTTTTATTTATCTGCACGATGAGAAATTGACTTTAAGTCATAGTTTTAGATAAAACCTACGTTTTTAACCGTAAGTTTAGAACTCCACTCATTCATCCCCGTTCGTTGTGTACGTCTCCGTTTGTCCGTCCGTAACCATGGCATGGTAGTAATTGATACTATTTTAGATATTTATATTTTATTTTCCGTACATCAATTGTATAATGTTTTAGAATTATAGTTTACACTAATAATTATTGCGCTGTATTTAAACACGTTTAGAAACCAAGAGTTTATAGCACACTCGCTGAGTGACATTTTCCTAACTTGTTTGCAGTAATGCAGTATATTTTATCGATGTACCCGTGTTAATGTTGTAATATGTATTTTTAAAATAATTTTGCACTTTAAACCAGGGTTATATGCGGTCTCTAAAGGTATCGAATCCGAAACATTGGTGATTGCTATTATAGCGAGCGGTCTTTGATGTTCCGTGCATATACGGGTGTCAGGTACACTTTATACCAGGGGCAATAATTATTCAGTACTCACCTGCGCTCGAGACATTGCCAGACAGTGGTTTGAATTCCGTATACAAATTATAAAGTGAAGAAATATTGGTTTTTTTTGTGGTGATAAATTGGATGTTTGGGCTTTTGTGACGGATTGAAATTGTTATAAATAATTAAATATAAATTAGTAAGTGCTTGGAAAATGGAGAATAGTAAGTGTTAATGCTTTAATATTTTTAGATTCGAGCACATTAAAGTATTTAAACAAATATTAAAATTTTACGCAACTTGTGTGTTAATTCCAAATTTGTAGTCTAATGTGAAATATTATTAAAAAATTAATTGTTAAGATGATTTTCAGTAGAAAATATTTTTATCACGTATAAATGATTTTTTGTAAATAAAAATAATTAAACAATGATAAATATTTTACATGGTTTTAATTTTAATTGATTATATTGAACATTAAAATACCTAAACAATAATTATATAATAATTAGGTAAAATATAAATGCAGAAGAGATTTAGTTTAAATACAATAATATTATTATTTGATATAGATTTTTCAGGTAGGTATTCTAAAATATAATTATTTGTGATACTAAATATTTTATTTTTATTAGTTGAAAACTTTAAACACATCCAAATGTTGGTAGAATGGTTAATTTTATTGTTCATAGGAAAAATGAAATGGAAATTTTATTTTTTATTGAATTATCAACTTAGAATAATTCCAAGTACTTATTGATGGATGAAATTTTTTTTTTTTTAGAAATAAGCCTCGACAGCGATAGTAGTTGACTAACATTTGACAATAGTTTTACATAGTATTAGTTATTACAATGATTTTATATATAATATATTAATTGTTTTCAAATTTTCAATACATTTTCAATTCATATTTATCTTATGAAGTTTAGTGTATTTTTGATTGTTTCTGCGCTCGGACCTAGTGATTGAAGATGTGTAGAAATTCTGAAATGTTATGTTCATTTCTGGCGGCATCAGTTTATCTGCATGTCGACGAGTACATGTTTGATTTTTCGATGGACATGTTGTACATTTAGTTGGTTCTCCTCTGTTCATTAGGTATATCCGTGTAGCGAGTGTGTCCTATCCTAAGATGTGTTAATGCTACTAATAATACACTTTGATGGCAGACTTACAATGCGTGGTTGGACGAAGCACTTATTTCGACGTAGTAGGCGCGCTGCTCGATTCCGAAAGTTTGGTTTTGTGTATAATATGCGGATAAATGCAAAGAAGGCGGCAGAGGTGGCGAAGCCGTGGAAGGTGGTACGCGATATCCTTATATTAAACAGTTACTAAAAAGTGACAAAATTAATTTCACTCGAACGCCAAGCGAATAAAGCTCTTTACCCGGAACGAAAATAATATATATAAAATATATATTTTATTGCATAATATTATTATTATATACGCCGCCACCGCTGCTCGCACATACAAACTCTTCTTCTTCACGGTCTGCAGTGTGCGCGTGTGCTTGTATTCATATATATAAAGTGAGTATGGCAGCAGAAAGCTCGCAAATAATAATAATAATAATATAAAGCGCGCGAGAAAGCTATAATTCAACCGGCAGCCAACATTAAGATTACTAATCTTTAATCCTCGGGCACCACCCTCCGTGCCGCGGCGCCGCATCTCCACCGTCCTGCTCCTCCTCCTCCGCGCGTCTCACCTATATATACGCCGCGATATTATATATACGCGACGCGCGGACCACCCGCCCGCCCGCCAGCCGGCCGCCCCGACAGCGGTGGCGGCGTACCCCTCCCCCCAAAGTTAAGATTTACGGGCCCGAAGGCATTATACGAGTCTCGGAATCTTCCACGGCGAATTATTATGATATAACGCTAAGAAATCGTTATTATATGGTAACGGGCTTATCTCGGGTACACGCACAGCCTCGGCGGCCCACACCCGCACCTCCAGGACGAGCGCGTCTTCGTAGCCGCCGTCCCTCCCCGTTAGTGCCGGTAGGACGACGACGACGACGACACAACAACAGCGGCGACGGCTGCGGCAGTATAAGTATATAATAGTAATAATAGTATAGTAATAGTCGTACGGCGACTATATAGTAAGTAAGTATAACGGCGTGCGTACACATATTATACGCATGTGTGTGTGTGTGTGTGTGTGTGTGTGTGTGTCAGTGGTGTATATTTTTTTCCATTGCCTGCCCTCCCCTTTGCACGGCGACGCATACAGACACGCGGCGTGAAACATAAAATATTACCTACCCCTCGGCCCCCGGTTCCGCGTATCAATCCTATTATATTATTATATAAATGGAGATTTAGATAACCCTTTTTGCACTCGGCAAACGATGACAAAATCGTCGTCTTCGCGCCATCGCACTATAAATATTGCGCGTTATTATATACATTTTTTTCCGGTGTTATATTTTCGCACTAAGTGTATTCATTCGATTCGAACTACTATGCCGAGGAGTATTGGTCCGCTGTGGGTATACCCCTATGATTATATTATCGTCCACAAATTGGAAGGACCGACTTGAGGATAATATGCCAGATTTAATTTAATGGAAGATTGTTTTTCTCGAGGTCAACAACTATAATATGCCTCTAGGGCCTTGCACCCGAGTCAACCGGAACCCCAACACCTCAAAAACTCTTAAAAAATCAAACACCCGAAACCCATATACGCGAATAATTTGTTTTTTACAACCTTCATTTGATATATCATTTTGTATGTGTTACTTGTGGTGAGTTCGGTTCTGTAGTTAGTTATTTAATAATAATAATAACAATAATAAGCTAACTTGCACAATTTTACAATCAATCATAGGTAAGTTCAATCATTATTTTCTTGAAATTAAAATCATTGATTGATTAAACCATGGTTTAATTTGCAAATCGCCTAAATTATTAGGTTATTGTCATTAATTATTTTTATTAAATCTACTAAATTATTGGTAAACTACATAGTCTCAATGAAACTAAACAACATATTGATAGTCGTGACCAAAATACCAAATACGTATAA
Source organism: Nasonovia ribisnigri (assembly GCA_027563435.1). NCBI lineage: Eukaryota > Metazoa > Arthropoda > Insecta > Hemiptera > Aphididae > Nasonovia > Nasonovia ribisnigri. The sequence goes on along the minus strand of JANEHU010000253.1, from coordinate 745,121 downwards.
CGAATAAGTTACCTATAATTATTAATACCTATAAAGTATTATTTGCCAACCAACTTGCCAAACAGTATTATTATAATTTAGTAACGAATATCGTAGTTCGTGGCTATAATCACCAGTTTTCCCAGATCGCCTATAATAATTTCCATTTTTTTTTGCTACTTTTTTCACATTATATTTAGTCGATTCGAGCTATATATTTCAAATAGTAATGGGCCGTGGGTGAGTATGGTGTTGTTTTCTTTTATATTTTCTTATTCTTATTTCACATACATAATTTTATTAGTGAAATACTAGTGGTGACGTTTAGTGGGGAAGGCCCTCCCCTAGACATTTCGGTCTCATATTTTCATTCTAAATTCTTAATTCATGATTCATACACATAGGTACTTTCATTGATTATAGGTACTCACGACGCGTGAAAGTAACCAGCAATAGGTATACACTGTAAAGTTTTTGGACTGCAAAAATTGCCTCACAAATGAAATATTTATCAATTTATATTATCGTTTAATATTGTTGTTAATTACTTACTTGCGGGTTCCACTTGTTGGACATGATGTAGATGGTTCTCTTTTAGATCATTAGAATTTAGAGCCGTCGTGGGTAAGATAGTATGCCCGATGTGGAGACGTTTGAAGTCTGTCGAATTCAAATTCGTATTTTCTTGTGATAATAATAATTGTGATCGATAGATTATTGTGTTGATTTGGTTTTTATAAATCAGTATAAAATAATTATAAATTAATATTTTTGGAATTCGTTTTGGTGCAGATCGTCTTATGACTTGTGCTGTTTTTTGTCCGCTCTGAGTAAATCACATGGCCTGGCATAAATCCATAGTACAGGCAATCTCTTTCAGTATAATAACATTGAGTTTACGGTTGCTTTTAAAATACAGTCTTTAGTACTGAAGGATGTTTTTAAAAATATATATATATATTAGGTATTATAGTGTCCTTGAATGGTGACTAAAAATCAAAAGATTTCAATTTTCAATAAGTGTAATTACTTTAAAATAAAGCAGTCGTAACTTTGGCTATTGTAAAATGTAAATACATATATAGATAACTATAAAGGTTGTTCATTATTTAGGAATTTTAAAATAACTTCGTCTTTTTTGGTTACTGCTTTGCCAAATCCTTCTTCGAACTATTTTTGTTATTGCTATTACCTATACTAAAGCGGGTACAATATAATATACAAGACGTATTAATTATTATTATACGTGCCTAACACTGTAGCGCAAACGTACACTGCAGGGTTCCTGTTCGCTGGTTCTATAATAATATGTATTTGCAACGCAAACATAACGCTCACGCAGAGGCGTAATAGTTAGAGCTAGGTCATGGTAAAGGGGGATCAATATTTTGATGTTTTTTCTTCGGATATTTTTGCCGTCTAGTTTAAAGTTGACCTAAAAATTTAAAACCAACTATATTTAATAATGAATCATGTATACCAGCAACCATAAAAAATCTACGGTCTAAAAAATTTTTTTACATAGGTATGTAATTTGTTTAAAATAATAATTATTAGTAATTAACTCAATTGGTAATAATTTAAAATTTTTTTTTTCATATTTGATGAATATAAATTTCATTTAATGTTATACATATTAATATTATATATAGGTTATTATGTAATTTTAACTCGACATCTATTTTGAACAGATTTATTGTTATAGTAAAAAAGTATACAGTATACAACATAATATTGACCGGAATAACTGCTCGGGTAATATTATAAAACAATAATAATATTCCTCATAAATGATATCACATTAACACGTGATCGCAATTATTTAATTAGTGGGATAAAAAAAAAATTGACTTGCTGGCAGCGGTGGGATTCGAACCCACGCCTCCGAGGAGACTGGTGCCTTAAACCAGCGCCTTAGACCGCTCGGCCACGCTACCACCGTGAAATAGAACTGTTAAAATAGGCCTATTTTTGACGGACTGAGTAACAGAGATTTTCGTGTTTAAATGACAATAAAAAAAATATAGACACTTATCAAGTCTATTTATTGGTCTACTTTATTACTCTATGAAATTCGTTTTTTCATATCCGAGGAATGATATCCAGTTGTTGCTAGTTTTTTTGGAAAAAAAAGTCACTCTTTGAACGTACTTACGACTTACCTATCTATATTATTACGTCTGAATGTTTGTTTTTAGTTGACATTCTGATATAGTTTAATTAGTGGCAGATCCATAGGGGGGGGGGACAAATGGCGCATTACTAGAGAAAACTGTACTTTTCACGTACCAGTCGATATGTCTACATTTTTATTTGATTAATAAAACATAAATTACCTATTGAAAAGTAGTTTGACATCTGAAGTAGGTAGGTACTATACATTTGTATTTTTCAAATATTATTTAATTAATAAATATCAAATATGTATTTAACTAGGTAATCAAATGTATTGATATTATATTTTTAAATAAAGGTTGTGAAAAATCATTTCATAATAGTTATTAAATGGTTATTTATTGTTCGTGGTTAATTATATGTAGGTAATAAACCTACTAGGCTATACTGATAAATATTATAGTATAGCACAATATTATTCTATGTCATACGAATAATATCAGTAAAAAATACTTATGAGGTATTTTTGCAGCTTAAGGTGTTGACATTCAAATTTTAATGAATTTTAGATTCTAGGCGGAGCGATGAATGTATTGATTTTACAATGATGATGTGTGTTTTTTTGTGTCTGTCATCACCTTTTAAGAAAGTAAAAATTTGATTTTCGATTTTCTTCTACAGCATCTTTTCTGGTAGGAGAGTGAATCTAATTGGTACTTTGGGGGTCAAAAGTATGAAATTCACAATAGTTTTCAAAAGTGTCAAGAAAAAATGAAATTTTTATGCAAAATCAGTTTTCGAAAAAATCGTTTTTGATTTTTAAGTGCAACTCTGTAGTTCAAATTTTCACTGAATGTTTATCTGATCCATGGTCAGTTACTGCTCTAGCAGTAATTTCAATTTTGATGTACGGGTGACTACTGCTGTGTAGTAAAAGCTAATTCACAAAACCACGAAATCGGGCATTACCTACTGCTCATACAGTAATATTTCCAATGGTATTAAATGAAACTAGACATGTGACTGACCTGTTATGTTCACTCATATGTTTCGACACAGATAAACTAAATATAAAATTCTATTTTGAATAATTTTTTTGGTATTTTATTAATTTGATTGATTCTCTGATTTGGGTAAGTAAATAACATAAAAAGTGAAGTGTCCGTGTCCGTGAAGTGTGCGTATTCGCAATTTATATGCACCATAAAATTGTGATTCTTTTTGAGCTATTTATAGGCATAAGAATTTCGAGTTTTATGATGTTTTTTTTAATTATTGTCGAGACAACATTTTTCGTTCTGTCAAAAACCTTTAAAATGTAATACATAGTTTTTAAATCAGTAAATTTGCACACTCGAGTTACCTATTCCACCATGCAGTGGCGGTCAATTAGTTGTTGGTGGGAGGTGGTTAAGGGGGATATATAAAGCCCCCCCCCCACAATCATGCCATGCTATTTTTTGCAATATTTATAGTTATATAAATTATAAAATATATTTGAATGATCAATTTATGCCTGTTACACAATTTGTCACATTAGGCCCTTGCGCCACGACGAAATCATTTGACCTCCACTGATTATATGTGCCTGTGCTTAGTCCACATATTACTTTATATTTCAGGCCTAAAATTACTAGTTTAAAATGTACTTTATATATTATGTATATATATTGTAATTTATTTAACCTATACACAGTTTCGCGTGCGTTCTCTCCTCGTTCGATATAATTATTGAGGGTCGACTAGTCAAGCGTATACCTACTTGTACAATACATAAATACATATTATTTTCTATAAAATATATACCTACTGCAGCACTAAGACGGTAACACCGCGGGGCCAATCAGGACCGGGAGCTTTGGGATGATAACGATTTATCGTCGATTATATTCTTTGGTTCGCGCGTTTACGTGTTTCGGCGTGAAAACCGGGCAGCAGCGACGGAAAATTCGACGCCTGCACGTCGGGGTTGGTGGGAGAGGCGAAAACCTAACCTATTATTATTATTATTACTATTATTATATTCGGTCGAGTACGTGATGGCTTTAATTTCCGTCTCCCAAAGTATAGTAATTAACTTTTCGCCGTTCAACGCGACGGGAGCAGGGTTGGGGGGAGGAGAAAAATATAACCTCGCGGGCACACCTCCGCGGCGGCGCCGCTGTGGAACCTCGCGTCCGGAGCGGCGGCGTGGCCTTCGATAATCCGCAATAAGACATAAATAAAGGTGACTTACCTACGGAAACTTGGTCGTGTGCGGGCCGCATATAGTCGCGCGCGGCGGGCTTAAAACCACCCTGGGCTTTATTTATAGGCGAAACTCCTTGGCGGCCGCCGCCGCGTTGGTGCGGTGCTATCAAAAATGATTGTTTATGTCACGGCGGCTTCCCCCCCCCCCCGCCGCCACCTCAGCACGCGCGCGGGACGGAGTGGCGGCGGCGGCAAGTTGGCTAAGAATTAACTTGCCATTTATCTAACCGGCAAAGCCCCAGTCCCACCCTCCTCCCCCTCCCACATCTCGTCCAGCCGCTTATATTTCTCCCCTCGCCCCCGCGGGCCCCGGCGCGCACGACGCGATATTATACGATATGATTTACTGCCACGGTTTACTCAGTCGCTAATTTAAAGCTTTCGCGCCGCCCGACAACGACTGTATAATGTGTGTGTGTGTGTGTGTAAATACACGAGTGCGTGCGCGTGTTAGGACGTCTTTGTGTGGGGGGGGCGAGGGGATGGAGATGGCCTCCTCGGCAGCGGCTGTGGCCTTTGAGTTTGCTCGCGCCCGTCTTACGAAATGTTATAATATAACGAGACGTATAATATACACATCGTAATAATACAACGGCAACGACGACGATGCGAACGCACGCGTAGCAATACGCATTGTTATTGCTCTCAAATTAATATTTATTATGATATTAGTCGTTTGCGTAAAACGACGTTGCAGCGTTTTCCGCGCCCGTCTGCGATCGAGCCTATATCATTATGGTGGCTGCCAATCGTTGTTTTGTAGGTACCAACAATATTCGCGTATTATATGCGATTATATGTATTAGCATCAGTAAATGCGGATCTAATAAAGGATAACTTCATCCGCGGATATAGAAATCTAAAATGGGGGGGAGGGGCCTACATTTTTTTCACAACATATGCAATAGTTATAATTTTAGTATTTACGTCGTTATATAATATAACAGTGATTATGGATAAGACCTAACAACAATATAAAGTTACGACTTTATTTATACAAGATAAATAAAGAGGCTAAAGCACATTAGCTCTCCTCCCCTCTGAATCCGCACCTGGATGACTTTGCATTAATATAATATTATAAATATGAGTACCTATCTATGTAATGTGAATGCAGCATGGTCTTCATCCGGTTAGCGAATAAAACTGCGAGCGTGAGACCCCGCGAGCATAATATCAGCTTCAAAGCCATTTCCAGAGAGACATATCTACCAATACTACTGTCTACTGCAATATGTATTATTATTAATGGTATCTTTTGTGTGAGTGCAATTCACATATTATATAAAATGATTTTATATAATATTAATACCAACCCGTAATAAACCTGAACATTGCGATATTATTTAAGAAGTATACATTATACTGCGCCTTTAAAAATGATATGTCATTTAGATATTATAATATTGTATAAGTATAATAATAGTCGATATACTAATCACTTAGTTAATATATATATATATTATATGTATAGTAATATGTTCTTGAATTTTTTTTGTTTTGTTTCATAATAGTTTTAATTCAATCTGTTACAACAAGAAACAATACGAACAATTAATGGAAGTTAATAAATAAAATAAAAATACAGATTAATCAGATTGTAGAGGCCTCCCAGTGGAGGTACTACGACATGAAAAATAAAGTTAGTTAAGCTAGGAGGTCACGACAACAGCTCCTTTTAGAATTAAGTTGTTGAATTTAAATTTAAAAAGTATACGTTCTGATATATTACATAAAAAGAAACGTCATAGGCTTCTATTGATACATTAATTTTAGAAAAATGTATAAATTATAATTATGTACTGCATTCTGCAGTGTAACAATTTAAAAATGTTGGTAAATGTTGTTAAGATTAAAATATTAATAAACCCTATGAGGTCTTTTAGACAATATTCTAACCTTGAAGTTCGATAATAAGTCAATTAACTCCAAAATTGAAGCTAAAAAACACAAAGTTGATTCCGCTGAATTTAAATTTAGTATATTGTAACTATAATAGTAACCTGTTATAGAAATAATAAAATTAATGAGTAAAATATTATGATTCGAGTACTCGAATGGTGTATACGTTTTGTATAGTAATTTATGTAATTATCAGTTTGTGTTTGAAATTTTTAAAAATTCTGTTGCTTCAATGTCACAAAAAATCACCGACGATGAAAAAAATTGTAATTAAAACAAGTAAATTTACTTTTTAGTGTCATATATTACATTCAACATAATTAACCTGATTTCCAACTGAACGCTTTCATGCTAAAACAACGTAATTTAATATAAAACTACACGAAATTCAATAAACTATATCTTAGCTTATTAAAGTTAGTATTTGTACATTATTGGCTCTTTTGACAAATAATTCAATATTATTGCAATAAAAATATTACAATTTTAATATTGTCTGCAAATTAACATTAAAATTGAAATATCGTTAAAAAAAATCTAACGTATACAAACACAAAATATAATTTTCTTAATTCTTAACGTTGATTTATAATTAATTCCAATACTAATGGCTTATAACACAAGGTTGGTTCTTTACTGAATGCAAATTTGCCATGCATGCAATGAACTCGAGAACTCTGCCGTGCTCAGAGAGAAATTATTTTTCCTGAAATTCCTTTAAATATTGTTATTAGTAGTACGGTTGGTTGAACTGTTATTTGCCAAAAACAAAATATTATTAGCACACTATTATATAACACTGTTAAGAGAACGTCACACCCACATGTGTTGTCTCGCACGTACCTACGACATAGACAAAACGCGTTTACGCAGTCTGAGTATAAATCACTCAATTTTGATGTTACAAACACCTATTACAATTTTGGAAAGCTAACGGCTAACTATGTTATTCATTGGTAATATTTTTATTTATAAATTTGGTAATAGGACAATTCCTCCTAAAATTAAACATAATACAGAGTTAATTGAATTTTCCAGAACGTACGATTCATTACGTTATGCGTTAGTAAGACGGAGATAACGCATGTGAATATGACACTGCGTCCTTTTAATAAAATACCATTAGGACCGGTTGCAAAAAATGTATTGGTTCAAAATTTCAAATGTATAGGTTGACAGACCGTATGGTACCCGCTCAGAATCATTTTTTGTACCTATGCTATGATCTATCATTTGATTAAAATTTAACACATCCATTGGCAGTGACTCAATGACGTGATATAATTGATATCTACAATTATTATAGATATAGCGAAGACAGTTCCTGTCTGTGTTAGTATTAATGACAAGAAATAAATATAAACAAATAAAATAAAAAATCTCTGCGGGGACACAGCAAACATATTGCATTCTTTTTCATATAATAAATATAAATATAAATAAAATATATATATATTAATAGTATAAATTTGGTTTCTTAACACTATTATTGTGATTAATTTTTTTTAAATTACCAAATTGGTACATTTGACACGGAACCACAGTATTATGTAAGATAGTTTGAAATTTGAATGAGTATTTCAATTTAATAGAAAAATCTCTTCATAATCGCAGTCAAATTGCCTATATGAAACGCCTTAAAATGTGGAAGTGTGGCTGCCATTTAATACTGATAGGTTTAATAGAATATATTATTATTATAGTCATAACTACATATATCCCTGTCAAATATTCAGCAACTTAGGTAAAATTCATTGGCCAAGAACTTAGTCATAATCTTTTAAGTGAGATACAAAGTAAAGTTACATGTTGGGAAATAACTATCAAACGAAGGATCAATATTAACCCATTTAAGTCATAAACTTTACAGTATATAACATTTAGGATTATGAATTTAATCGTTACATAATAGTAGTATAGGTAGTTGATCATATTATACCTATGGGCTATTATAATAAGGGTGAGCAATGAGTGAATCCATTCAGGAGGTATTTGTTTATACCCCACATGTCCGCAATCGAAGGGTTTAGGTAAGTCTACTAATTTTTTTTTTCAAATCAAACAGGCGAACAGCTGACATGTCTCTATGTTAGTCACCGTTAACAATCGGCAGGACGGATATTGATGTATCAATTGAAGGTGTGTGTATTAAATAGTACACTAGTGCGTAATTTTGTTTGAAGGACAAATTATTTATTTAAACCAGGTATAATAAATTATGGAAATTTAAGTTCTTCAACGTCTAAGCTAGTTATTAGTTATACATAGGTAACACGTACAAACGGTGCAAAATATTATGCATTATAATACTTCTATTTAGTTTTAGTAAACTTTTATCATTTAAGTACCTACTTTTAAATGTTAATAAGATAACATATATATTATTTAAGTAGTTCTTATTGTGTTTTGGTGTTATCCTTTTAAATCTTTACCTACCGTATTTTATTACCATAATGTTTTGGCTGAGTTATATTTTATAACTGCTTACGTTTTCTTTTTCGTAAACTCATACAAAGCATTATAATAATAAGAGAGTTCATTGAAAAAACGAGACACGTAAAATTAATGCACGATTATGAAAGTATACAGAGTGTGTCAACTATAAAATTAAGTTTGCATATTGTTACTATGTACCTACTGGCTACCTATTTGTCAGTAATTGAATTTGTTTCAATCAAATATAGTATTAAATTTTGTTTGATCAATTCTCGAGTCAATATGTTTTTGTTGTCACATAACACGTTGACTGTTTTTAAATGACACGATTTCTATTTAAACAGTCAATATTATTACCGTTGATAAAATATAAATTATTTTTTTATAACAGCCAAAATAAATGATTATTATAATTTGAAGTATGTATAGAATAATAGATTATAGATGTATAAATTGAGATTATTTTTTAAAAAGGGTGTATAATATTATACTATCATAGTGATATTTAGATCACACACTTATTTTTTCTCTGTCTTAGATGTTTAGTATTATACTAGAACAATAATAATTAAACAAAACATTAACTTGAATATTTTTTTGAAAAATAAAAACAATTCAGTACCTAATGTGAAATAATAATTTTTATTCAAATAAACTGAAATCTATAAAATCAAATTATGGTAATCCTGTAAAAGGTCAGCATATTATTGTGTTTAAATTATATTTGTTGGATTTTGTCATCCGCCCCTTCCTAATAACAGTTAGGCAACTCAAAGTACAGATGTATAATGTAAGCTTCATCTACAACTGTCTATGGGTGATTAATAATTTTGATGATTTTATAATATTTTTTATTTTTATTAAGCTTATATCAATTATAAATTGTATTCCTTACGCATTTTAAACGACAAATTCAAAATAATGATAAGGTATAATATTAATTATTATACTAGTACAGTCCATATAGTAATAATTAACAATTATAACATTATTATGTTGTGGCCAAATATTGTTGAAGCTTTTATTAATTACATCACATTATCGTCGTACATCCAAATGTTACACTGTGTGCCTCGTGTGTCTATAACTCATGAATATTAGGTACCTATACCTATCATAACATTTTTTATTAATAGTGACTTCAGCACAAATCCAATTAGCTACTAGCTAGAATAATATTATAACGTTGTACAGTTATTTGTTTGATTATTAAAATTCAAATTATGGTCTCGTATCCGATTTTATGTTTTTGAAGTGCAGCAATAAAAATATAGGTCGTTGTACTTTCTTCTACCTGGACGTTTCTTCTTCAATCAGTAGTAAATAAGTAAGTTGTTATAGTATTAAATTGTTTTCTATTTCAATATAGTCAGCAATATTATGATGCGTTTTTCCTGAATGTTTCGTAAAAGGTACCTTCGATCATGGCCTCAATGGAGTGTATGGGAAATAAGAAATAGAACGTCAGATTCTCGATTTGGTAACAATTAGAACAGGTGAGCAACACATATTTTTTTTGGAGGGTTTCACTTTTTTTGATGTTATTTTTAAAAGAGTCCGATAGTTATTGGAGTGTATTTGGTGACCTATCATCTGTAATACCTAGGTTCTCCGTGTCTATTATAATTTATGTTATTATCTATTATTATTGTCTGGTAAATTTCTTTTACAATCAATTACAAATAAATAAATAAATTATTCCTATTTCTGAAATTACTCAAAAACTCATGTTTATTTTTTTTCGTTCATTATTATTAGCTTAATTACGTTAAACGTTTAATATTATACATTTAAATATACATTTTAACCGAAAAATATATTTTGTGTTAGGAAGCATTAACTAACGCTATCTAGTTACGCGTCTTACGGTCAACTCGTTTCACGGCAGTCACTAAACACAAAACCAACTGTAAATCATTATTTTTTTTAAAAATAACCAATGTGGAAACTGGAAATTTCAAATTATAACATGAAACAGTTACAAGAATAACATTAATTGGAAAATATAATTCTATTTTATATTACTATTATAATTAATGGTTAGTGATAGAGTCAAGTCCTTCGGACTTTGGCATTGGTAGGCATATAATTATATAACTTTGTTTATCTTGAGCATTATTAAAAACACGAGAGGCGCATTTTGTATTTTTTACTTGCGCATTGTATGAAAATGTAATAAAATAATCCAATGGATATGGATAGAAACTATTTAAAGGACAGTCACTTAGAATTAATCAATTTTTTACCGGAAACAGGCATTGTGGATAATCCTGTTTACCTAAAAAATTATCTTAGACATAAAAAAAAACAAAGTTTTAAGACTAACACGATTGAGACAAATCGAAAAAATAGTGGTAACTATATGAGGGGACGATGGACCTACCTCCTATAATTCGGCACTGTGCGCTCAGTTGAAAATAATATTAATAATTATTAATAATCGTGTGACAACCTGTTGGTATACAAATATTATTTTATTAATATATTGATGGCTCAGAGAGATAGCAAAATTGTATGAGAAACCTACCAGATTTCCTAAACCATCTAATGACCAATTTATATATATTGTACTGACATACGATCAGACGCAGGTCCAAGAGTAGCTAAGGGGCCTTACCTCCCTCCCACCGCCTAGGGAAGTTGTATGTATGTGTATTTATTTGTATATAATATAATTGTATGAGAAATAATTCACCTTAAAATCATTAAATTTAAAATATAAATAAACTTGCAATTATTGTTATCAAATTGTATCTATAATAACACTATTATTGTTATTTATAATCTAAAAATCGATTATATACTGAAATAATTATAATTGTATTTTTTCCTGAAAAAAATTTAGTCCCCCTCACTCCATTTCAGATTTCTAGATCCACGCCTGCATACAACGACGTGTTGATAATATTATTAATATTCATAATACATAAAAACTATTCAAAATAATTATAACTTATAAGCACCCCCACCTAACCAAAGACATGACCGCGGTCGGCTGAACTATATGCAGGACAATGATATTAAACCTACTTGGGACGTATCGGCACTATTTGTTACTATTCACCACGATATTGTCGGTAACCGCACATTTTACGGAATGACCGGAATGGGGGAGGAATAGGATGTTTGTTTGCTCCTTATAAATTTAACCGATACCTACTACGAAAATATGCCTACACGTGTATTATAATTTAGGTGCCATAATATTATAATGCCGCTATAATAATCTCATTTCACATGTAAATATTACTACTGCATGCAACACGTTTCGTCAATCGTTTTCTCGATTTTAAAATGTGTAACTAACCGCGGCCACCGATCATAATAACATCATACCTTGGATATTATTATTATTATTATAAAAATATACCTACGCTCGTTACTCGACTAATATAATATCATTACAGTCAGGGCGATGGACGCACTGGGTAATGCTATACCTATGATTTTCTATGTTGTAATAACAACTACAACAGTCGTTTTCTCTCTCTCTCTCTTTCTCTAAACGTACCTAATAACAATATCATTATAATATTATGTTTACTGCACACGTCGCAATAATAACTATAATATAATAATAAGTAGCTAATATTGATACAAGTAGGTTATAAACTCGTTGTTGGGTATTATTTTTTAAATCGATCGATATAATATCTATGAACCTCGCTCGACCCACAGCCGTATGCGATTTTAGTTTCGCTCATGGCATAATTTTTCGAACTCGATCGAAACATAAATACCGACCTCAGCAGAAAAATAATTTATATTATTGAGGATGGGCCACTTGCAGGTCTATCATGCAGTCGGGCGAAATTCGAATTTACCCTACAGAAAAATAAAACTGTACGACTGTACGAATATACCTATAATATTGTCTAATAAGCGTTATTTTCGATAATACTCAATATACGCTATTAGAAATTATAATATACGAGTGTGGACGCACCGGTGTTTTGAAAATACGAACCGATTGTGTAGGCATCAATTCGTGGGGGGCTAGTTATTTGCACCAGCGAAACTAATGTTTTGTGATAGTAAGGTTCTGATCTATGAAATCTGAACTATCTTAGATAGTCGAAAATTATGTTTGTAATTTGCACCAAAAAGGTATGAAGTTTTCATATCACAAACGCATTTCAAAAATGTCAGTGCAAATTAGGTATACATATTATACATTTCGTATTTATTTTGGGTTAAATTTAGGTCAATTATTTTGGTGCAAATTGACAACAACTAGCAGTTCAGCCACAGTGGAGCTGCTATGCGGCCGAAAGGAATTTAAACAACAATAAGAGTTATTGTATACCTATATAGGTAATGGTGGCTAATTGATACGATTAGTGATAGTAGGTACTAGGTAGTAATATGTTGGTCGTCGGTAGGTGTGTATGTACCAACAATAATTAGTACAATACAAATTTCCTTGAATACGTCGTTAAAATATGTCTATACTCCGTCGTCAAGTTAATGTGTTTTTTGTATTCGTTTTTAACAGACGATAATAATAATAATATAATGTCTAGGTTTTAGTGAAGCAAGAAACAATAATTTCCAGCAAATGCACGTGATAACCAATAATACCACCGTTACAAGATGGATATAATATGAAAGTGATTTCACTTTCACGTATGTGGGGAAGATTGTTTGAAGTAAAAGATTATTGAAACAATACAAATTTCCATTACCATCTGCTATTGAATTTATCAGTTAACTAATAGGTAATAATTATTTTACTTTAACTAATTTAGTGCTAGACGAATAATTATTCTCCACAATTATTAGTGATACTATATAATTTTTAACATTTGCATAAATTATAGACAATTGTTTTTGCCCAAAATCCTGCAAAATATGTAAAAGAAAAGGTAGAAAATATTATTTTCTGTAATAATTAATGATGTAATATGAAATATGATAATCTTATATAGGTATTAAAATACAAATATTGGAAACTTAAGCTTTTAACATGTACCTATGAAAAATACCAGACAACATTTCTGATATATTTATTTTTCAAATTAAAACCTTTCGATTCCTTTTTGTTTTAAAATATATATTTTGATCCTGTATATTATATTATGTAACTATACCGAATAAAAAATGACATGAGTAATTTTCTTAAGTGTATTGCTTCACCATGTATAGTTTGTCGATACATTTAAATCATTCGAATTCTATTTTATGATTGAGCAGATCAAAAACTATGACTGCGCAGTTCTAATATAATATATCATATGAAACAATGTCCAATGTACCTACGTAATAATATTATATACACGACGAATGATAATATTCAGAATTCATAAGTTAACAAAATATTAGCTACTAACTAAACATTTTAAATCATATTCGTTTTTGAATAGTACCTATTTAGTTAGGTAATATTTTCATCCTAAATACATTCCTATGTGTAGGTATTATTTCTGTATTTTATTGAATAGCCAGTTATTTTTACTATGAATTATTATTATCATCTAGACAGAGATCAGTACATGTATCAACATTTTACATAATAGGATTTATGACTTATGAGACTAGGATTTTTATAATGCAATGTAGAATTGTACGTAAGTTATAATATAATATTTTATTCTAATATTCTATTTAAATAGGTATAACAATATACTTTATAGTCATCAATTTGAGAAAATCATTTTAATTGATGAAAAATAACAACTATAAAATATGTTTTTTAGTAAACCCTAGCTCCCATCTCAATGAAATCAAACTGTTTGACACCTAGAAAATATTATAAAAATATAATCAATAAAATAGGTAGATATTATTTTATTTTATTGAAGCCAAACTATGAATACGTATAATAGAAGTAATGAAAATAAAAATGTCTACAAAACCACTACAAATTGCCTTTGATGTGAATTTGTATATGCAATTAATTTACGTACATTTAATTTTATTTATTTTTACTACTTTTACTACTCAATTTTATAAAACTTAATAAATATACTACATACATTTATTTTATGTTTACATACTTAAATTAATATTTTAAATATATTACAATATATTTTATTTTTATTGAAGATGTGAATAACCTTATTTTTTTCTGATATTGATATAATGATGGTAATTGATAACTTATTTAGTATTATTTCAGAATATAACATTATTTAAATCAATAAACAATATAATATATTTAGTACCTATATTTTAGTATAGTATAAAAAATGATGTACATAATTATTATAATAATAAATTATATTTTTAATAAATTATCTGTTCTTATATTAATTGTTGACTATATTGTGAATAAATGTAGAGTATATTGTGTGTAATGTGCATTCTACATAATAAACTTATAACTTATATTATGATGAAAGTATAACACTCTAAATAAACATAATAGGTTTATTGCATTATGATTGTTGATTGCATTTAATATTAGAGTGATATGACCTATATTCAAACTTAAAGGTACAATGTTTACTTTTTCGATAATTTAATTTAAAAGTACATTTCGTATTTTGTATTTTTAAATTGTAATATTTTACATGGTCATAACTCATAACAATAGAAATAATAGCGCTAAAAACTTATCTACAAACACAGACGATATTATGTTCTTACGTTTAATAATTACATTATTACTCAATCAGTCTAATGTCAACAAACTAAAAATTACAGCACAAAATTGGTTTTGTTTTAAACTCGACTTTGCAACGTAGTTATAAGTAAGTTAGACAGAAACATTCGCATTCGTGTATTCAACATCCTCTTAACTGATAAGCAGGGTGGTTTGTGTGCCATAGATTGAATATCTCTGGTACTTGGTACCTCTAAACTTTTAAAAATAATTTTTAACATTTGATATTTTTTATGTTGACATCTTTATGAAAATATTCTAATTTAGAGTATGCAATTTAGATTATTATTTTTATTTTATTTTAGATACATTAAGTTGTATTGGAAAATTGGCTGTATTATTGTAGGTATAATATGGACAAAAAAATAGCAACGAACAGCTTGCCTCATCTTTTTTTTTTATTAAATTGTATTCGTAAGTGTATGACAATAGTTCTTGGTAACAGTTATTCGTCTTGTCTTGGGGAAAATAATTCCAAGTGGAATTATTTAAACTTTCAATTAATTTTACAAAACAGTTAAAATTATTTGAAAAATAGTACGAAATAGACTTGCGTGACGCTGTGAGTTGGTGCTCAAACTCTGACGATGCAACACGACTGACTTCTAGAGTTGGCCATGGGATAAAATATTGTTCTCAGCTATTGTAAATTGCGATAAAGGCCATCGGCTTACCAGATGTGTCTTCTGTCTTTCTGTTGCGGGTGCCATTTGGTTTACGTCAATTTATATTAAAATATCATTATATTTCCCAAAAAGTCTATATAAATGACAATTATCTGTTTTTTCGTACGTGGGATACTGGGATAGCATATCATAATATGTTTAAACCATTATAGTTGTTAATAATATGGTTTATGAAATATAATACATTTCATGGTATCTGTGTTTTTATTCCAAGTCCTCATCCGTAAAATGTTTCAGATAATGTTATAATATAATACAATGATTGTGGGCCCAATTGATTTATTTCCCTGTACTGTCATCAACATATAGTATGGTATACGGTAATTAAGTACTTTAATAGTACTGTTTATCATACACATTTGGCAGAATATGTTTAATAATATAATCAAAATCTGTGGTATATCATATAACGGCGAACAGCACATGGCCGTCAGCTTATTAGATATTTTTTTAAGTATAATAATATATATGTACAACTTTAAATGTCTTATGGGCATGCACATATTTTGTTTATCGAACCAGTGAACCTGCGTTAGAGTGATTAGGGACGTAGCTGATTGAAAAATATAGATGGCTCTTATTATTAGTTATAACAATTAAAAGATTTGGACTTAATAATATAGGCAGAATCTATTCAAGACATTTCACTGAAGTGAACTTTGTCTTGGTTGATTTTATATGAATTCAATACATTCAAAAGAGTATTAGACTGAATTGTCTATCTTATCTTAAATTATAAATTATACATTTGACTGATGTGATTCACATCATGTGAATATATATATTGATATATATATATATTTAACAATATATATTGTTTTAAATTTTTAACTAATTATTTTTCAGTGTAAAATGCTGAAGGCATATTTTATTTCAAAATATAATTAACTACCTATATATAATATAATCGCTAACTTTTTAAAACAAATATATTATTATAAATAATTATAAAGACATCGGAATGTTGATGAAATAATGACCTAGGTAGTAAAGTACTTTGGATAAATTAAATTGATAGCCTGTGCACAATCCAACCTTTTACTTGTCGATATTTCAGCCAGCTAACACCGATCTTAAAAACATTCCAATTATATTTTTATGATGTGAAAATTCGTATTGTAAATTATTATAAGTCATTATGAATGTACATAATGGCATTTAGTACCTAAGTTATTTTATTTCACATGTCAGCGAATAACAGAATAACATTTTGTAACGCGTTTCTGCATACCTAATATAATTTTATGTAGGTACCTTATATATTTTTATATAAATACTCTTAACACGTTGAACGACTCTAAGTTTAAAGTATACTTTGTACTTATGTAGTAATTTATTTAAAATTAGTCGATTTCTTCAAAATATCATTCAAATTATAAAAGTTTTTAGTCTTAAGTTTAATACTCAAGTAGATCCAGTTTTTTCGACAGTATTGAATAAGTTGAGTTAATAACCCAATCGCATTCATCTCCACCATTAAAAAATAAAACATTTACTCGATGAAACTATAAATTGAAACAAATAGAAAACATATAACTAAAAACCACTTAATTTGAATAACTGATTTAATTACGTACGAGGAGATGGTGAAAATGCTACTGACTTTCATGATTTAATTTGGTAAAAAACTATCCATATATATAAATATATTTGAATAATGTATATTTTGTGTTTCAATTTATATTATAATAATCATAAAGATTTTGGAAAATTGAAAATATATTTTAGGTAGGTATGGCGTTTTAAGTAGATAACTAACAAATCTTCAAAAAGTGTTCTACCTCTGTATAATAAATGTTGTTAAAATGATTATCTATAACATTATGAACGCGATAGCCGATAAGACTGTCTGATATACAATTCTTTATTTTAAAATTCAGCAGTTAAGTACATAATCTTGACAATCATTGTTTCCCTTAAAATCATGAGATACAATAATAATTTTGTTATTTTCGCGAAGTATGAAGAACGACATTATAAATTATAATATTATAATGTTACGTATCTCTCATAAAATATTATTTTACTCTTGTTCGCTATGGGCTAATTCATGGGTAAACACAAATATTTTAACGTGCACTAATGAAATGCTACTTACTGTTAAAATGATTGCGCTTAATTTCCTGTGTACCTACATTAGCTAACACATAGGTACCTATTATATTGTGTATAACAAACGCGTTTTACAGTCCTATAATAAATAATAATGGTCGAACGGTGCAGTAGATATATATATTATGTCGAATAATGATAATACTGTATAGGTAGCCTAACCAGTATGTGATTTTAGTTTTTTTACCGTTAATTTTAAATTCAAAACAACTGAAGATAGCTGAATAGTAAATTAGTGACTACTTTTTCTTCTAGCACTTTGCGTTTTTTTTTTGATAATATGTTATACGTAACGATAGGATGTTTATGATTTTGCATGCGTTTTTTAAGTTGTCTTATTGCATTCTTAGATAGAAATATTTTGTTTCACGATATCTAGATTCAGTTATCAACATTTTATATTGCATATATTTGCATATTTTTCAAAATTTAGCATAATATAAGTGCGCATTAGGTTTTTTCCTGGTATCAATCACTTATTGTATGGTTTTCAATAGAAAATATTATCAACAAAACAAACGGCGTTATCAATTAAAATTGAATTTAATAGTTTGTACATCGCTGTATTTTATACAGATTATATACAATTAATATTATTGATTATTTATTTTATTGTCGGGAATTCTATATTTCTATCGAAGATATTATATATATTATATATAGCTATTCGAAGGTGTATAAGCAGTACCAGTGTAGTACCATAGCAGTACCACAATTGAACATTTAAAACAAACCATTGTTATTCAATACAACTCTCTCTTAATTAAGACATTTATATTTAATTGTAATTGTAATTAACAATCATATTACTTATATATTTTTTTTAAAAATCTTTTCATTATTAACATTGAATAATTAAAATATAAAAATGTTTAATGACTTATTAATGAATATTTTACAATTGTTTATGCATATTTAGATATTTTTTACTGCATAAGTTCATATACTAATCTATTAGTATTAGTATTAGTATTGATATTTCAACAAGTTGTCCTGTTCGATTATATCGTCTGCCTTGAAATATTTTACCATAGTAAAACAAACAAGAAGTCATAAATCACGATAGGTGTATCTGCCATTATATTTTCCATAACATGATTTTAATATTAGTTCCATTAATCATCATCGATCGTCTTGTAGGATTTTAAGGGTCATTTTTCACGGGGGTTAAATGATTTCAATACTCTGGGGACACGTTACCATATTATTATAATTTTAACCATGCACTTATGTGGTTATAATCGACGTTATTCACGATGATCATTATAATTTATAGTATAGGATCGCTTTATTTGATTTTTAGACTGTTCTTTTTACGTACCTACATTAAAAACCTATAATTTTGTATAGTTTTTGTGACCATTTAATTGTAATAAAGTACAATTATACGTTTAAATAATTTTAATATTTAATAAACTATATGATTAATAATTCAATTAAAAACCGTCCTCATAAACTGTTTCAAATAGCATCTCGTGCCTATAGTTACTTTAATATTCAAGAGTTATATTTTTGCCAAATTAGCAAAAATATTATAAATTTACGTGAAAAATACAATAATAATTTATTATGATCAATACGTTTCCCATAAAATCTAAAATACACGTGCGTATTGATATATCTGTTACGATTACCTATAATACACAGTTAATAATATGATAATAACGCTGCAGTTCGTGCTTGACTAATATTATATTAAAAAACAAAAATGCATTCGCCTACAGTGCACATCTGACTATCGCGCACGATGTGGCTAATATCATAGGTGCCTGATAATATTATTATAATCACGCGGGCTTAATTATTAAGAATTACGATTTTTTCATTTTTGTCTTGTAATATATTTTGTATGCACGTATAATTTAATAATGTTTTGATTGTCTCATGTATCCTCATCCCGGTCGTATAATAATAATAAAGGTACACAATTATGTGAAGGAAGGAGCAGTAGCTAGGTATAAATATCGAACAGTATAAATTCAAGAGTACCTATATACTACCCATGCATTTGTTGTGTCCGTCTTACAAATGTACGACATAGCGTATTTTCGTCCACTTTTATAGGTAAGAACATTATCCGTCGGCTTTTATTCAATATTTTAATTTTCAATGAAAATTTTTAATTCGTGATATTCACACATCCATATCTTGCTTGAAAATGAAAATATCGAATAAATTGCCAGCTCTTGATCACACATAACGTCCTTACCTAATAGTTTGGTATAATAGGTCAATTCACCGCTCTAATATCAAAACTTTGGCAGCACACTATATTGAAACCGGGGAACGAAAATTGTCCATGTCGTACGTGTGTAAGACGGAGAAAATAAATGCGTGCGTAGCGTCCTCTGCTAAACAGCGTAATATAACGTAATAATAATAATTATAATATATCGAAACATGGAAAAAAAAAAAAGAGTAGGTTTTTATTTATAAAATATTATTATTATTATGGACTATTATAATAGTGTACCTACATTATACTTAATATAATATACTCTTGTATAATACACGCGAACGGACTCCGTGCAGACAACAATAAACCGCAGAAGTATATGGTTGTGGCTCGCAACACTGCACTATAGGTAGTTTACGTCCGCGAAAAAGGATTGACTTACAGTCTCTCACGGCGGGCACGTCACAGAGAGAACACGAAACCTCGCTAGACATTTTCATATTACGCATTGCCCGTGTGGGTATAATATTATAATACATTATATACCTAGGCAATATAATAATAACGTATACCGAGTATAAACCTATACCGACGCGCTGCACGTCACTGGGAAATATCAAACAATTTCATGGTATCATTACAGCACCATCAGCTTACACCTATAATAATAATACTATATAAATACATACTATAATTAAGTAGATATATACATACCTAGTATACGTACCTTGTTAGGCGTAGGTATATAGGTATATTATGTATTATGCCCAGCGAAAAACATGACGCACATGGACGCGTATCATATTGTGTGTGTCCATGTTCCTTACCTTGAACTACTGTTAAACATTTTTTTTTCATTTTTTATTTCCCAATTCAATTTAATAGCACGCTTATATTTATTATTATTTTTATTTTTGTATTTTCACGGTCGCGAAAAAACTCATTCATCCACCACATCCTTATTAAAACGCATCAATTGAAACGCCTCGCGACCTATAAGCCAAGTAAATACAACACACTAAAAACAAAAATCACAAACGCATAAATATATATGTATATATTATTATTATCGATGATAATAAGGGTTCGAAATCGGTGTCCTAAAAAATGATAAGTACCTGTAGGCACTGTAATTAACATAATATTCTATTTATTTTACATTAAAAAACCATTTATTGCAGGACAATATGTTTATAAATACGTACAGATATTACATACCTCTATCATAATATATGCAACACTCCCGTTGTAAGCCAAGCTTGTGTTGGAAGAGGGAGTTCATCCGCGTAGTCTTACGTCAGTATTGTAGTCATGCGCACTACAAAAATTATAAAAAAAATAGATATCTATTATAACGTGCATTTTGAATCGTATAAAATATTGGTATTTCTATGATTAATTATGTATTCTACACATCTACAATATCGATATACAACTATAGATAGGTACGCGTATAGTAATATTATAAAACAAATACGCGCGGACATCGAATTATAGCTATTTTTGATCATGAATTCATGGCACGGGGTTAAAATCTCAAACCTGCATTCTTAATTTACAAAGTTTTTTTTTTTACAAATTACTATTAAAAATAATAGCTGTTATATAGAAAGGTATATAGAATATGCATAAGACAATTACATGATCAGAAAAGTTGCACTTTAAAAATTAAAAATCCCTAAATATGCAAAAAACACATGCTCTAAAAACTTTTGATAATGATATATCATTTTATCATATTTCGATACTCGTATAATAATAGCCGCACATGAATTGAATATTTTTATAGCTCACATGTATCATAGTAATAAATCTAATGAGCAAACAAAATATGACAATAAAAAAACGTTCATTTTTTGTAACAAAGTTCCCGCATCAGTGACGATGATGTGATGATTATTATTCCAACGTGTGCACACCACAAGCGCTACGTATATACGACAAAAACGTATGTACAACAGACGGAAGAAATTCCTCAAGTGGTGACTCGCCCCTTCCCCCGGCACAGCCTGGATTAGGGGCTGTAAATATTAAAAAAAAAAAAAAAAAAAAGAAAGAGAAACATCGCATGTATTATATTAATCATATAAATTCGAAACATATATTATATTATTATGTGTGTCATCGTCGGCGGCATCGGCGCGGGTGAAAAAGAAGACGAACCCTTCGCTGCGATATTATATATTATGTACATATTATCGTCCGACGTCGTCTACAACAAAACGACATTTAGTCACGCTCGAAATCATGCCTGGTGGCGTGCAGTGTATACAGGGTGCTGCAGAAACGTTACCACTATAACCGCGTACGACCAGACATAAAATATTATGTTTGTCACAATGTGAGCACCGCCGCGTGTCAAACGACGTGGAATGAGACGTTTACTACGATTTTTTTTCCCTGTTGCTTTCATAGAAAGACTCCTTTTATGACGACCACTGTCTATATACGACGAGTTGTAGGTACGCGTACTATAATACGTATAATATTATTATCATTTACAAATGGAGAGTAACAAATCGCATGTACACTAATCGCTGTTTTCGAAAAAAGTCATTTTAGTTTCCCTCGGCCACGTCGCATAAGATAATATATTATAGTGTTCCTGCGGGCATCATATGTACATAATTTGACTTTATATAATATATACGTACTCTTTGGTCTATAGATAATACAGAGAAGATATTGTTGTCCTGCACACCCACGCATATGTACCTACAGCTTAAACGAAAAAAAACTATGATATTAATTTAGTTACAGCCACGGTCTGTCTATAATATACTTTTAAAAAAATATAAATTTTAAAGACATTTCATGATTTCAATTGTGCGGATTTTTTAAAATTCAAATTTTTCAGTTGGTTTGTAATTTGTATGAAGGTATAACGTAAAAGAAAAAACTAAAAATCTATAATCATTTATAATGATTCATTATAATTACAGCCGTGGTATATGTCTAGTATACCTACCTAGGTAAAAATATGAATGTTGCTATTATGTGCTATGCATTTGATTATAATACCTATCGATTGATTGGATTTTTTAAAACTCAAATTGTTTTTTATTGATTTAATTGTGTACAATATGTAAACAAATAGCGCCGAATGGTTATGTTTTCGATATAATACAGTTGAGTATCGTTAACTCGAATTTTTTTCTTACCCCTTGAATTGTTTTCAAGTATTGTGTTTGAGGTAGGTTTATAACTCGAAAAATACATATAAGCCGTATTTATTTTTATTCGCTTTGAGATTCGAGTTATTGAGACTCGACTGCGTAATTATAATCTTCAGGAGTGCATTTAAAAGTTAACAAATTTATATAGGTGTAGAAATAGACGTTTTATCGTATAATGGTGATGATTAACTACAATGGGTAATTTGACACCGTAAAGCTATAATATGTATTTATGTTTAACTTTAACAGTATTATTAAGTTAAGTACATAGGAATCCTATAGGATAGTGTTACAAGTTCTACATAATATGCAATTCAAATTTAAAAATATCAATCGTCGTAATATTACAAAATTAATGTAGGTATAACATATCTCGTGCAGTGTCAAAGAAGTACACAATAACAATGCCGAAAAACAATAATTTAATATTTCATCATAATATATTATTACTTATTATAGAATCTGAAATATAGGTGTAGGAGATACCTCACTTATCAATAATTATTATAACAGCAGCTATTACCTATTTATTTTCATTATACGATATCCAAGGTCAATTTGTCACCTGTACCTATCATAAATTATAATATCATATTCACAATTATTATTAAATAATATACGTCGTATACTCGTATATATACCTAATACCGTTGTACAAATAATTTTAAAAGTAGAACCGAACATTTCACAGTCGAGACTATCGAATATTCTTGTTTATACATAGACATTTTTTTTTTCGAATAAACAAAATTGAAACCTTAATAATATATTAAATTATCATGCTGCTTATCTGACGTTTGCAGGCAGTGTCGTATTTTTATAGTGGTACAATATATAATAGCAGGTATAGTTGTTTTGATAACAAATTATTCTAAAAAGTTACTTAACCCGTGCATAGCTACATTGTACATCCGTCTAAAAAGACGACTGAACGGATTTAAAATTATAATCGGTAAACCATTATATTTTATAGGGACATATAAGTCTGCGTAGAATGTTCATAAATAACATAATCATCAAAAGAAGAATTATTGTTCTATCGACAATAACATTCTGTTGTAAACCCCTTGTCTGTTTTCTTAATCGTTCTTAGATTTTCAAGACCGTCCATCATTTTAAATAATATAATGTAGCTTTGAAAAGTAAGTTGGTAAGCATACCTACCTAAACCGATATAATGTTGTGGATATAAATATTATAATAGTTCGGTAATGGGGTGGCTATGTATATTTTTCAAATGTCCGTGTTCATACGGAGTGATTCAACACGTCGTAAAAGTTACAATATTTTTTATATTTTTGTATTGGATTAAAAAGATGTCGTACCCACGTGTCAGTACTCAGCTATCTTACTATCGCATGGCATATGAAATTTTACATTCAGAAGAATACATTTTATATAATATTAGAGTAAATAGTAATTCAAATATTTATTTTGGTCTAAGCTGGGCCAATATCGATAATTTTATACTTACCTTAAAATTTGATTCTTCTAAACGTATGATTTGCCATGTAAGACCCAGACAAAATATTTTGCTGTTTAGAGATAAGACATCTTAAAATAATAATTTATAACGGCAACAACTATGTATAATACATTTTACAATTATAGCAATAGAGCAGTTAAAGGTACCTACAATAGATACCTAGTAACAATTATTTCCATTACACAATACTAAATCGTTGGTATAATAATATATCACTCGTTAGTCACCGTGAGATTTAAAACGTAATGCTTGTCTGTACGCACAGTTTGAAAATCTTTCATATCACAGATTTAAAATTATTTTGTTTCAGGTTTTCGTTCCCAATTACTATTTTCCTGTTGCGTTTCAAATCGAATTATAGTTTGAGTTAAAATAGTAATTTTTAACAGCATGCTATGTGTAAAGAAAATAGAAATCGTTGATCGATATTACTAAAAATTACTTTTATCACGAATTAAAAGCAAACATTGACACAAGTGGATGGATAGTTAAATTTCTTGATAAAAAAAAAAAAAAATTACCAAACTATTCAAATAGTAATACAATCCCTAAATTATACCTACTTTTTTATATATCAAGTGGGTAATAAGTAATAATAAATAATAATATAATACACGCGGTATTCCGATTCTGAGTGACTTGAGTGCAAGTGCGTGCGAAACATCGCAACGATTATATAATTATTATAATATACATTTCGGCGAAAACGTGGCGAGACTTTATCATAGGTACCTATACGGTTTCAAAGAAAATAAACCGTACACTCGACAGTAATAATAATAATAATAATAATAATAATAATATTATGCACACATTATTATTTTACATCCGTTGGCCATATTATTTTTGATAACGTTCAGACGATTTATGACCCGTACACGACCGGGCGACTTTGATCAGCGATCAGCCTACTTGTCAATGTCAAGCGCGCGCACATGGTGCCCGGCCGGCAGACTTGTTGATGAATATCGATATTGCAACGTGGTAGGGGTACGCTTTCTCGTTTCGAACAGCGCACAACGTCCGGTCCGATGGCCGTAAAGAGTAATCACGGGGTAAATAATAATTTAATATGCCTACGTGTGTTTACATTACCTATTATTATTATTATTATTAATATGTATACGGACGCTAAACGGACGAAAAACCAATAAGCGAGATGATAGGCGTATTATGATTTTGTATATTTTTATCCGTCTGATTATAACATTTACCTTTGTACAGTACCTATATACAGGTACGAGAGGCTATAGCATCCAGGAAACTTATATAGAGGAATGACAAAAACGGGAAGGTAAAATATAGGAAAATAATACGAGGCAAGATAAAAATTAGGAAAATATATGTAGGGAAGTCATTAACAGCAATATTAATTCGTAAGACAATAATAACCAGGAAAATATTACAAAGGAAAAACTTTACAGGAAAATTATAAATTAAAAATTATAAAATTTGTGAAATCAGTTCATAGAAATTTAAAACGCGGGAAAATTAAAAACAGGAAATTAATTTATATGAATTTGAAAATCAGAAAAATATATATACTGGAAAATAATACACGGGAATTTCAAAATCAGGGTAATATTCAACATAGGAAAGCATTATTCCTGAATATTACTTTCCTGTGTAAATATTTCCTAATATTTAAATTCCCGTCGATTATTTTTTTGGGTAATATTTTTCTGATTTTTATTATTCTGTGTAATATTTTCATAGATATGTAATTAATTTTCTGATTTGAAATATTATTGTGGAACATTATCCCAAATACTATTTTCTTGATTTATATTTTCATTAATTTTTAATTACTAAGAATAGCTTTCCTCTAAAATATACTTCCCCGAACTTAATTTTACTAGAAAATTATTATTTCCCATCAGAAAAACATTCCTGACAAATATTTTCTGAATTTTTTTGCTCCTGACGAAAATTTTCCCGAAAATTATATGCGACCCCTAGGTACGTGTAACTATCGAAACACAACACGCCAATAACGCATATTTTAGATATATTATGCGTCCCGGAGAACCTATTTTACTGACCCCCCTCCCACAATAAATTGACACTAAATATTATATCTGAGCATATTATGTCATAATACACATTATTTAAAAAGTAAATAATTAAACATTCAAAATAAATTAAATATATTTTTAACAAAAACTAATGATTACATGCTATTATATGTTGTAAAAAAATATTAAAAATGAGAAAAAAAAATTTAAAATACTCTAGAACCTATCGTATTTGCTTGTGTACCCATAAGTTTACAAGCCATAGTTGCCATACTTATAATTATTCTTCTCCTTCGATCCAACTCATCATTATAATGTCTGAATCTATATTATACACCGATACGAATCCTGAAATCCATAACACCCGCCTATGTCGTACTAGTACTCTACCTTCGTATACAATATATTTTATATTAATACCAGATAGGGGATAATGTGCTAACGGCCCCTTGTAGCGGTCATATTACAAATACGGCGTAGACACTGCAGTGTGAGCGGTTGGCACGTCGAGGGTCAATGTTGGCGGCGGTCAGTCTTCGATAATATTATATTTTGTACAATGCAACGGCGTAACACATCGGCTTTGATTCGGCTGCATGCCTACAACACGTGAACATTACACATTTGGAAGTCGAACGACCTGCCGCAATGATTTTGGCAGTCTGCCGCTGGCCGGTGTGCGACTACTATACATCACTACTTCGACGTTTGACCGAGCGTACTGCACACCACGTGCCTTCGCGTTTGTGCGTGTGTGTAGGTGTAGGTGTGTGTGTGTGTGTGTGTGTGTGTGTGTGTGTGTGTGTGTACCACCCGCAAACAGGAAACGATCGAGCCCCGCGATACGTTATCGAGAACGGTCAGCCCCGACGATATTGTCTCGGACAATCGGAAAATATACATCACACTCACACGAGATGACTATTGACCATATTTATTTTCCGACCGCGTTCCTCTCTATAACCATAACCACTACACGATTTTATGTTATAGGTACTATGATAATATTATAATACACCTTCATATACAATAATGTTTTATGCGCACACCCACAAACCACGTGGTAGTATTATTTTTTATTTTTGAATATACGAGCTGGCCCTTTGTACATAAACAAAACAGGTATTATAGTTTACAAAAGAAAGAAGGAAAAAAATACATACAAGTTAAAGTGGAATACAACAAAGTAAATAACTAATAAGTAACTATTAGTTAATTTACAGCTTAAGATCATTTCAATAGAACAACAATACTGTTAGGTATGATAAGAGCTAACTAAAAGAGAAAAGTGGGGTCCAAATTGGCAATATAGGTCTAATAGGCTCATTTAGCAAGTAGTTGGTGGAACAAAAAAGAACATGAAATGTAGTAATGGAACAGGTGGTGCGTTTGGGTACTTTACAATTAATTAAGGATAGTAATGTCGGGGAATCAATACTACCATCTAACAGTCTATTTAAGAACTTAAATTATATTGAAGAATATAATATTTAATAGTAATTTGATAGTTGTGGATAAGGTGATGATGCCCTAAAAAATGCATTTATGATATAAACACCCAAAATATGTCCTAATTATAATTTATAATAAAATGTTAACGACCTAAATACAAAAAAAAATGCTCATGAAACTGTTAAAGCCAATAAAATTATTTATTGATTCCAAAATTAAAAATTACAATGTTTTAACACTTGACTTTGATATAAATTTGAATTTAAAAACTGATTTTAATCAAGAAAACAAATAAAAATTTGTGTTAGTATTTTTCGTAATAGATAGGTAAAATTTAATAATTAAGTTTAGTGGTAATATTCATAACTGTAAATTTTGAAAATATATTGAAATATTAAAACATAATAATGACAAATAATTATTAAGTCATCAGTTTTCTCTCAATTGTTAAAAAAAAAAAAAGTAAAATAGATATAATGTATTATAATGTTATAGATTCGAGTGTTATTGAAATACATGTTAAGTTAGGAAATCATCGTCTGTGATGTTCCAAAAAATAGATTCATAAGTGTACAATGGATTAATTAGGCTAATATTTTGTAGCATTTAACTAATAACAAATTGTTCACATTGAACTCCTGCGCACACCGTGGTTGTAAATTGAACGAGTAAATACCTAGTAAATTTAATATACCAGGGTTCAAATTCCAACATATTTCTGTCGAAATTATTATCATTTATCCCTTTTCCAGTCAAAATTTCAGTGCATTAAGATAATTTATTATTTTTAAAATGTTATTGTTTATCGTTTATGTCAGCTGTTAGATTTATGTAATTAAAAATGTAAACCTCATATTTGATACATTTTTTGCCCAAATTGTTTTTAAAACATGTATCTATATTATAATTGTTTAGCTTTTCACATTTATAAGAGTATATTATCTTAGACAGTTTATTATTTGTATTATCATTATTGATCAACGTTTTAATGCAAAATAACACAAATACATAAAAATTATAATATGGAATGTAAGGTTAAACGTTAAAAACAATATTATCAAATGTATTAAAATGCCACTGCGATATTAATTATTTAATTATACGTTATTAAATTCCTATTAATAAAATTACAATCAATACAATCTTTTAAAATTCTATTGTATCTATATATTTTACAACATTTTACACTTCCGGTAGATTACTGTTTTCACGGCCAACGTGTTAACGACGGTCTAATGATCAAATATTATAGTCTCGTGTGTACACAAAATGAGTGTAATATGCATATTTATGGTACCTATAGGTATTTAATGGTACGGTACTACGGTGGTACATATGTACATAATATAGGTTAATCAGCGCCATTCGAATATTTTACTTTACTCTCCAATATGCACACTACCTACATATTATTTAATGTACAAGTCGAGATTATTATTTATTAATGCAAATTATATTCTTTAATTCTGAGATGAGACAACATTCCGAATGATTTTCGATAAAATGTTCATACAAGTATAATATTAAGCTCCATAGTCCACATCGCAGTATAATATATATTAACGATTCGACTTACAGCCATCCTAATCGATCCATTTCAGACGCCATCGTGCCACTACCTATCACACCTCGAATATCAACATTCAACATAGTAATAACAATAATAATAATAATAATAATAATTGTATAATTGTTTCTTAATGACCATGATGTAGTCGTAGTCTATGTAAGAATTATACACCTGTAAGTTGTAACAGTCACTATACACGTCATATAATAAAACGTACTATGGGTAGGTACTTTCGCTTTTCAATCTCGAGAATAACAATATTATTATCCTGTCGTGAATTGTTCGTTCGCCGACGCATTAGTTTAATTTTTTGCGCGGTACCTACTTTACTAGTTGTTGTTGGCTGTTATTAGTAGTTACGTATTCCTCTGTTTTTATTAATTATATTTATCAACCAAGGACAATATTCATACACATAGGTATTTGAGTGTTTCAGCGCCGTTTTATAATCACAACTTAAATACTTTTACAGCGACCATTTGAATATTTTTTATTTGTTATTTTATTACTCTTAATCTGCTCATAAAAACTAATTAAATTATCCATCATTAAATTATGAAATAGTTTTGTTCAAACTTTTTAAACAATAATAGGTATTTATGTGAACGCGGTGAGTCATCCCCAGGCTATTAAACCATTTTATACATCGAACAACGAGTGTACACGTATATAGTATAACAAAAATCACAATTATTATGCTTGGAATTATTATAATTTTAAATGGATTTAACATAATTTTCTATTATCACAATTACAGAAAAAGTTTTAAATTTAAAAGTCCATATTCTTTGGCGAAATCCACAGTCGTACGATAACAATTTTTGTATGTTTAAATATTGTTTTTCTGTTGGTAAGTTTATTATAATTATTATTGTTTAATGTTTGAAGGTTTTTATGAAATGAAAGTTGCTATATTTTAGTAGGTATACAATGAACATAATTTGTCTAAATGAAGCACCTACATATGCTTGACGTTGTATTTTTCCATTATACAGTGATCTCTTGGTAACTCAAAGTTCAAGGGGGAAAATAATGTGTAATCGTTATTTGAAAGAGAATTTTATTTTTTTGAGATGTCGAGAATTTCGAGTTATTAAGGTTTGATTTACCGAGAGTACACTGTAAAAGGTATTATCGTTGACAATAATCGTATTCTCTCTATCTGTCTACAATTTACCACAAATACTTTTATATTCTATAAAAACATAAACTATTTGATATTTCAAGAGACGTCATTTTGAGTTTTTTTTATTTCCAATGCATTTTAACAAAAAAAATTTTATGAAGGTTAATGAATACAAACTTATGATTACCTATTTAAAAAAAAAAAACATGAAGTACTTACCCAAATTTATTTTTTGTCTCGATATACTACCATTACACATAATAATAATGTAGTTTAAACAAGTTTACACAGAATATTTAAATTATATAATTACTTATACACTTTTTTTTTGTAATTTTTAAACTACAATTATTAATTATTACTCATTACTCATCAATGTTTCGTTAGTAGGTACCTTCTTAAAATATGACCATCAAAGTTGTTCCATAGTATCACTTACATTCTTTAAAATAATTATTGTTGACAACAGTCTTAAATTTTATTTTCTTTGAGCACTCAGTCACAATAGCTCAGTTCACTGACCCATGCCATGCTATGCCAACTCATACCATACCATATACCACACCACAACATGTCATACCACATAACATCGTATACAATATATTATATACTATATTTTATAGGCTAAATGTTGTGAGTATGGCTTTAAACGATATTCACGTAGGTACTTACGTCCAAATTAAGAAACCGAATATATACCTTCTTCTAGGTGTCGCACCATCGGAATATCTTAATCGCGACTATGCGTTCTTATATTTGGTTAGCTAGTTTATAAATATTATTATAATGTTACTGTCAAAATATATTTAACAATAACCGGAAACCAACCCGACCGAGGTATTGTATACGAATATTGTGGTGCACACGATACCTGCAGCGTCTATATTAAAAATGTATAGATATGTACAACTAATGTAAAGTATAATAATACAATATTGAGTGTATGAGAAGTAACGACGACCCGTTAGGTCAGACCCAATATTCAGAATAATAAATAATAATATTATTCACGCCGTTGTCTTCGTACCTAAACGTGAGTAGGTATGTGACTCACGAGCTTATATCATCGAGCTGACCGATATATATATTTATATATTATATTGTCATCGGGTAGACGCCAATGAGTTTACCTATATGGCGTGCAGTGAAACAAAATCACAAACGTGGACACGACGGTCGTATCGAGTTACCTCCTGCGCGATGGCATTGAAATGATTATTGGAATTAAACGAGTTTTGGCGTCCCGTGACAAAATAACCGATCATTATAATAATATAATACGATTTTTCAATAAAAACAGATTTATATTTTTAATTTGCATAATATCCACGCTGTGCGCGCGCGTTGAAACGGAACGGAATTACGAATGAATAATATTATTATGTATAACTATACGTATAATTCCGGTGCGGTGTAGGTACAATTATTGTTATTCTTCGTCGTGTAACATGAATTTATTATTCTCGGGATGGACAATCGGTCGCGCACAAAAGCAGAAAACCCAGCAGGGCATTAGGTATGCTGGACACCGCGAGGGTCTGCAGGACAATCATATTTTTTCGTTTTGTACCTGGACCATTATTTAGGTTCTGGTAGGCACCTACCCTATATTTTATTGCCACTAAGGCGCCAGAGTCTTACCGAACGTCTCGTACGTTTTATATTCTTATAGCCGGAACCATTCTATAAAATATTTATGAATTTTTTTTACCAAACATTTCGTATCATATCCCGTACACAAACATATAACACTAAAAAGTAAAAACTGTAAAATTTGTAGTATTTTTTTTTGAATCCAAAACCGTATATTACACATGGTTTATATATTTGGACTTTTTTATTAGAAAGTAGTCACCGTAACAGCTAGAACACATTTTTTCGAAATAAAAATAAAATAATTGAGATATATAACAGGCATGTTGTATCCCTCGTTATTATTTTATGGTCATATTTCATTAAATAAATCTACAGCGTAGATGTATAGTTAGGTACATAATATGATATACATATAAATAGTAAATACATAGGAAGTATCATATAATATACCATGTATTGTTGTTTTTACTATAACATGTATAATTATTATCAATTATTAGTTACAATTAATATGATGAAATTATTTTGTTCACTTATTTTTTATTCAGTTATAGTAAGTAACCTGCGTAAAATAAACAGTATTTTAAGTTATGTCGAGGAATATATTATTATTCAAAAATAATAAAATTCTATATAACTATGCATAGTCATTATTTGATTATGGCTTCTGGTAAAACTATGTTTTAAGGGGATACGATACCATGATTATTTGTCTTCGTCAAACACATGTGTTACATAGAATTATAGACGTGTTCTTTTCCAAACCTACTAATTGATCCGATTAAACGATAAGAATTCTAAAAACAGATTTGGATTGGTCGTCAAGTCTTCTTGAGATAAATTTTTCACATTTTTGATTTTTTGATTGCAACTCTCCAAAATTCGAAATAAACAATTTTCTAATTACTATTTTTAATATAATTTTTTAATAGGAATTTGGAGGATTAAATAAAAAATGTGGAAAAGTCGATTTCAAGTAGACTTGACTACAAATTCAAATAGGTTTTCAGAATTATTATCGCTGTATATTAGATCAATTGATAGTTAGGCAAAGAACACGTCTAAAATTCTATGTCGCGAGTGCGTTATACAAAGACAGAAAATCATGGTATCGAATCCCCTTAAGCCTTGGTTTCCTACAAACACGCATCCGTGACTATGCCCTTAAGTATAATAGTTTTGGGATATTTTTAAAGCTTTTTTAATTCAACCTACTTATTTATTTTTCTAGATGGTATGTACTAAATATATAATATACGACTGTTGTTAAACTAACGTTTATAATATAATTAAGTTGTTTAAATAATTCGTGAAGAATTTTAAATTCATTCTTTTTCATAATAAACCAATTTAATCTTTTGCAATCTTTTTATGTAGTATGTATATAAACGAGTATCTTAGTGTCTATTTAAACCCTTTTTTTATGAAAATATTACACTAATTCATGTGCCCTTGAGCAATGCACGTATTACTTTATTGTAAATGCAGTTTGTTAAGTACTCATATTTCATAATAAATTTTTCATACGACTCATGTCAAACGTTAAAAGTCCAGAATTTAAGAGCACACTTAAATAAGTGTTGAGTCAAGGTTTAGTTGTTGGGCATCTTTTAAAAAATATTTTTATTTACAATTACCTACCGAAATGGAAAAATATATTGTAAAATATCTTGAATTTTTTTTTATATGATTAGTTATAATAATAATATGTTTAGTGGCTTATGTATAAGTAGGATTATACATCTTACCATTCTTACTATTACACATTAAACATATTATGCATATTTGTACAAGACGTTGATACAAACTATAAAACTGCACAAAAACCATGAGATAAAACATAATATAAAAATAACACGTCTTATCTGTAAAATGTCTATAGGTGTTTGGAATGACGTATAAAGATAACGTAACTTTGCAAATATTATATTGTAAATAATGAAAGGAAACCCGAAATAATATTTTAACGATAGACCACTCTTATACATAACAGATAAGAAGTAGGTATATAGATGTTCACAAATACGAATGCATCGGGAAATCAACTATAGAAAAATATTGTCAAAATGTACACGGTTACACGCACTAAGATAAACTCTATGTGTGGGGTTTAAGTAGGTTTCAAGATTTAAGGTATAGACTATAAAATTATTGTATGATCATTGTTAAAATAATTACAATATATTTTTTGAAATATGGGTCACCACCTGGTCGGCACGTGATTTTTTCGGAACATTTTTTTGTGACCTGTTTGATCAGAAATCAAACTGCAGACAGCTTGGTATATCATGAAAAAAAATACAGGAAAATTATAGTACAAGAATAAATAATTTACTAATGTATGGTTTAATTCAAGAACTTCAAGTCTTCAAGGACATATACCTTGTGTGAAATGTCGTACCCACCTATTCGGCAAAATGTCTATTAAATGCGGTATCTGGTTAAATTAAATTAACAGAATTTTAGAGTTTGTTTCAAAATTAGGTTAACTATTATTTTCTTACATTATTACATTAATAGTAGATACATCATAATGTACCCTGCACATAATAGCAGCTTTAAGTGACATTTTAATACAAGGTTACCTATTCGTATATTATTCATTGCTGTATATTTTAATAAACGTTCAAAATGTTTTATCATAATTATTTGTTTAAGGGGAACATCATACTTTATAAATATTGCTATAAACATTATACAGTCCGTTTAGTATGTCTTGTTTTTTCAACACATCAATATTTTGCGACGAAAGTCAGCGATGATTGAATACACAAATGACCCAACACTTGATCTTGGTATATTATATGTATACTATTCGGTTTTTTAATGATATTTATTTAAGATAAGTAACTATAATTTATTTAACAATTTAAAAACTTGTAATATATAATACATACCTAGGTACTATGTTAATGCACTTTAAATACTAAATAATTAAATTATATACGAGTATTATGTACCTATCTTTATATGAAAATAATAGAATGTATTGTAATGTTCTGTGCATCTCAAACGTCTGTACTATTACTATTATCGATTTCACCAACAAGGGGATGACATTAAAATATTAAATTTGTTGGATATGATTTTGTTAATTTCCGCATTTAAATCAGAAATATCCCGACACTCAAAATTAAGGTATTCAAAATGATATGGTTTTACTAACAGTCTATGTACATTTTTGTAAGTTTTATCATTTGTTTAACATGTATTTTTTAGAAAATGTGACTCGACAAAATATAACTTTCACATGTGAATATGTGATTCATACCGGATAATCCAGTGAATAATGAAATTAAACTAAATGAGTGTAGTCCCTATTTTAATATCTTATTTCAAACATAAAAATTAAAAAGTAAAAAATTATATATGTAAATAAGTACCTAATAATATAAATAAATATTTAAGTATATAATAAAATAATAATGATAAAATATCAATATAAAGTATCAGCTTTATAGATGTATGTATACTATTTCGCTTTGATATAATATGCATAACTATATGACACATTCAGACAAACATAGAAATGTCTAAATAAATGCTTATTATAAATCCGTTTTATGTTATACTAGCGATTATTTATTCAAAATAAAAGTTTAAAAATGTATGTATATACCTACAGTTTAATATACCTATAGAGTATATATAGATATAGGTACGCCTAGATTTTACAATGGGATTTATATTTAAATTCATATCATAATATTTTGTATTTTAAAATAATTTGATATTCAGAGTATAAAATATAATAAATAACTATAGTATAGGTAATGTGTACAAGTGTTATAATATTTTTTTTAAATATATATAGACACTTATATTTAATAATAACATCTTGATTAAATGCAACTGTACTGGATGTCTGGATAATACATTTTTTTAACAAATTATATTAATGTTAAATAAATAGTTATTCAAATCTCCCAAAAAAGTGTGCACGTTCTCTTCTCATTTATAGTTGAAACTTAAAAGTTAAAGTATAAATTAATACAAAAATAATAAAAAATTATTATTGAAGTCTTCTCTGCCATCCTAAATATATGTGGGACCGATAATACCAAAACACAGTGGATAATTTAAACATTTCAATGTACATAAATTATTGTGTTCACGTTATCCTATCCAACTCGTTTTTAAACCTTTACACTTTGTTTTAAAATTTAACTGATTTTAGTACCGACAGAATACCTAAAGAAAAATTTGAAATTCTCGATGTTGCAATAGTAGTATTATTTCTATAACGAAAGAGTAGTGTACATATTTTGTATGCATTAAGAGGACCCTTTTACAGAAAAATTTTGAAAGTGTAATCAGGAATGCTTTTCCACCTTGGTTCTCCTTAAATACATTAATACTTTACCGTGCAACGCTTGATCATAGTACCTGGCTATTTTTTAAAAAGTGTAATCTATGTCCACAGCACACTTTTTACGTGGAGATTATACACCCGAAGATTATTCACCTTTGGCCTAATGTTGCCATAAATTCTGATTTGTCCTATATTACACTGATTTTGAATATAGCGTCTTGTTGTCCCGATAAAGTGTTTCAAGACAGCCAATTGTCCCGTAATCAAACTTCAATAATTATTTAGGTCTATTAAAATTTTGTCATTTTTTCTTTTACTCAACATTAATAATTGTAGTAGAAAACGTTATTGTTTTGATAAACAATAAAATAATCAAATTGCAGATTATTTGATGGGCTGACGAAAACTATTTTAAAAATATTTTCCTAGCTAGGTGATGGCAATTACTACTGAATAATATTATGTTCGCTGTTTTCCTGCTCCCCCTCGAAAATGTTTGTAACTAATTATTGCCAATCGACAAATTTGTGGGTTACTCATTTAAATTTTTAACTATGAGTAGTTTTTGTCTTACGAAAGTATGTCGTATAGAGTGTTGACCGCGGACCATATTGTGAGTGGCATTCTAATTGTGAAATAATAGTGTATATTAAGACTTGTTGATCAGAGAGATGTGGTATGATATTTTCCATAAAAACCTTACGAAAAATATTTTCTGTAGTTTAAGTTAAATAATGGAAACCCTAAGTTCATACCTATATATAGGTACCTATATCTATATGCTTCATTTGTAATTAATTCTAGATTATTTACATACCTAATTTGTGTTGGATTATATGTTACAGGGTAAAACCAATGTCTCTCGCTTGCACTTTAAGAATATCTATGTAAAAGGTGCTGTGGACATACATTTGACTTTTTGAAAATTATTATTTTTATTCGTTGCATGTTAAAATTGATGTCTTTTAACGAAATATTCAACTTAACGTTGTATTTAAACATATTTTGAAATACGTGATTTTATACTGAGGATGTTAAGTTTTTAACTGTTTAAATATATAATGTATACTATATACATTTTATTATCTGATTTTTGTAATTAGTGTGGTGTGGTTATAATGTTATATAATATATTTATTATAATATACAGGTTGTAACAGGAAATTAATCAATATTTAAAAAATTGTTTTCATATATAATTTATATTCAATTGCGCTGTACGTGTAATATCAAAAAAAATATATTTTCATTTTTAATACTGCAAATAAACATTTTTAATTTTGATTTAATTTTTTTGGAAAAATTCAAAATAGCAAATTTGTAAATCTGATTATAAGAACAATTTGATAGTAAATTATTTTAGAACGTAATACATAACTTTTTTAAAATATTTATTTTAGGAATTTCTTGACATGAGTACCTATATTTCTTAAATTATTTATTAACCATAATATAATTTTCACAATTTTTGTCATGTGTTCAAGTATCATAATTTTTTTTCAGGTCTTCTTTTTTCTTTACACTGTATAATATGTGTATATTTTATACTTTTCGAAACTCATTAACCAAATATATCGAAAAAAAGACGGTGAGTACCACATTATAAATACATTTAATATTGTAAATTAGTTATTAACAACTACGTGTAATATAGCATTTATGAGAAAACCTTTCTATTGTTGTTTATTGGTTACTTTCTTGTAATTTAAAAAGAAAATAAAATAATATGAATGTATGATTATAATATAATTAATAGGTATCTATAAAATATAATACGTATAAAATAAATTAGCAAAATAAAACATCTGCGCATGCATGTTTGCTCAATGACAGGCTCAAGTCGAGTTAAGAAAGGTGCACCCACTGTACCCATACATAATAATATGCCCTCGCGGAAAATACAATTCATTTACCAACACCCATATATCGCGTGTAAATATTCTCTAAAATACATAGTACTTAAATTTCTATTGAGCTGTTTAAATGTTTATCGATTAGGTTACATTTAATGTATATTGAACTTGGAAAACATATTAAATTACAGTATTATAACCTATATTGAGTAGTATTAAATTAATTTGTTAACCTTTAAACATTTTAATATACGAATTAGTATTTTATTTAATTATTTATAAAATTAACATAATAATATTATAGGTTGACTCTTTAAAATATGAGATATTGCTTGAAATTTTAAACATAATATCAATACCCATATATAGTAACTGATTGCATACTTTAATCGTAAGAAAAATATCAATATTTAAATAAGTTCCTGCCGTATTATTATGTCGATCAACGTCCATTATTAGAATTTAATAATTGGAATCTTAAACTAAAAATGGTTATATTGTAATTTAACTAATTTTAATAAGCTCTCAAATTGTATAAATTGTTATACAGCTACAATATAATATGCGGTCTTAATAACTTTTTTACAAAATATATTAATTACATATTATGAATACAAGTTGTTATTTGATTCATGTATAATATATAATATATAAATTACAAATATTACACTTATTTTATGTATTATGATTTATAGTAACATAATATACTATACAATATATTATTATATATAAATCAAACTTAATAATATTATCGTTAATATTAAATCACAGTTCAAGTTTTAGAACGTTGAGATCATAATATAATACCTACAGGTTAATGGTTATTAAACACAAAATAATAATATAATAGTTCACGTTGATAGCATTAAAAGGTATTTGATATACAGGTATTCACTTTTATAATTATAGTGAGTTGATTTTTTTCAACTACGTTTAATTATGTATTAACGATTTCTGATTTGTTATGGTACCTACGATATAGGTAAGTACACACGATTTTTGGACCTCAACCATCCAATTTTAAAATGTAGGTATACCTATATAGTTCATTGTTCACTGAATCATCGTTAGACCCTTAAAAGTATAAATATTTTATTTTTTCAAGGACAATTACCTATACAGTATGTAAATTACAGTAGGTACCTATGTATAAACATAATATTCTTACATTGTACTTGTTGCTCTAACTGACTGTAGCGTGATTGAAAATTGAAATCCTAATTACTATATCCCGTACTTATATATAATATCATATATAAAAAACGTTGACTGCTGAGGATTTCCTCCGCATATTAACTGAAGCGCATAATTTACCGGATATAATGTATATTATATATCCAGCAACTGATGATCATTTAAAAACTACGAATTCGAACGGTTTCAGTATACAACTCACTTAAGATTTCATCAAGTAATATAGTTTACAATTTATTATTTCATTTAACATAATAATCATAACTTGCACTATATATATAGTTGTCGTTGTGTACCGATCTAAATCGTTTGTAAATATTTGTTCAATCAAAAAACTATATAAATATTATATAATATTATAGTATAAAGAACTATTCAAGTAAAAATATTAAAAATTTAATAAAAAAAATGAACCAAACCTCGTTGCTGCATATTGATAATAATTTGTTTTAATTCTTAATTCTTTCATGACTTATATATTATATAGGTACTTGTACAAGAAATATAAAAATACAAAAGTGTGAATAAATTATTATAACATTTATATCGTTCTTATGTATATTATATACATTTATACTACATGTTACAGCAGGTAATTCATTTTTCCAAAATAATGTATGTCAACAATATAATATATATTATGTATTTATGTAAGAGTATAAGGTAAGTTACTTAAGGCTATATAGGTACCAATACAATCTGGTTGAGTTTAAATACTTTATTACTTACCATTTGAAATTTTCAAAACTTTGAGTGTTCCCGTATTTATACAATATATATTTAAGTTCAAAATATGTTAACATTCATATTATATATTTATATATATATATATATTGTTTATCGATAAAATATAATTAGGTAATCATAAGTTTAGTGTGATGCTACAAGCTTTTATCATATGAGTGATTAAAGTAAATATTTTGACGATATAATATATGGGATAATTAAATTTGTAATAATGATTCATTCTCTAATAGTTTTTGTTATTTTGTTATTATTTAAAAAATATTAATGGTAGACACTTAAGACATTCCATTATAACTTAAACACATTATCATTTTCCATACACAATGGAATTTTAAAAATATTTAGATTAATTTTGATTTACTTAAAAGCATTTAAAATTTTAAAATGTATTATTTTTTTTTTTTAATTACACATGATAGAAAGTTGATCAGTCAAAAAGCCTGAAAATGCATACGAGATCCCAAATAATTTATTTTCATAGACATTTAATTAACCCAATATTTTTTTTAAATTTGTCAAAATCAAGAAAACTTTTAAATTATTATGTAGTTCAAAATTTAAAAATAAATGTAATTCACATAGGGCTTAACAAATTTATATAAAATTCCCCTTACACTTTTCTTATAGAAAGCTAAAAATTGAAAAATGGATATTCAAACAAGTAATAACGATTTTGGTTATTTTCTCGTAATTCAAATACAATTTAAAACTATATTATTCGCATTTGAAACTTTATGATATGATGTATTTTATTTTTTTCTATATGATATACACACATTTTTGTAACATGGATATACATTATATATATTATAATTACATAAATTATTTAATATATAAATTAATTTTAAGCTATTTACATCATTATACGGTACGCAGCCGGTATTATAATAAGTTAATGACAGTCATAGACATATAGTATATATGAAATAATAATATTTTAATTTATAATAATAAAATTGCTATATTATAGCTGGAGACCTGGACTAACGTAAGTACAAGGTATGGGCACATGTTTAGGGCTAGGTAATTGGAGGGCTATTTTTTTTTACTTTTAAATCATACCCATCACAGTAGTCAGTAGGTATTCGAAATTTAAAATATTTTTATAATAGTATAATAAAAATACTATTCAAATAGTTAATCAGTTTTATAAACATATTGATATAATGTTCATAATAAATACCTGTAAAATTTAACAACCCTCACAATGTTAAAATATCTGAAAAGTAGTTAAAGAGTTGTATGGTGTTTTTCCAAATATTTTATGATAGTCTTGAGAATGTTTCTGAGTACTACAGTCGCAAATTGTACGGGTGAACGGTCATTCATTGTCTTAATCTATACATGTAAAAATGATTATATAAAAGTCCTTGAAATTTTGTAAAATTATTGAAAATAAATCAACTATTAGAACTATCCATGTTAATTCATATAATGAATACAAGGTTAAGTATATCTATACATTTTAGATATTTTAATGACTAATACACCTATCAGTAATTATTACTAGTGTCCGGTTTTTGTAGGCATTTGATTTTTATCTGTTGGTCTTAAACCAAGCTATAAATTAGATTTACGCTAGTTAGAATAAAATATTTGAAATTTTATTTAGCTTTTTACTTTTAAGTTTTTTTATTTTGTGTAAATAAGGAGCTCAGTCGATTAAAAAAAATTACTTATAGACCAAAACCAGACAAAACTGGAGGAATTTGGTTTGATGGATTCTAATTTTAAAAACGAATTCTGATTGATTAACAAGTTTACTAGGTTTTCATATAAGCGATTTTTAATATGCCAATATTATTGTTAGTGTCATAATGCGTATTAATGTGTTAATGTAAATACAAAAATATAATATTTTTATTCATGGATATCACAGCTGAAAAATAGTTATTCAAAATTGCCTCGATGGAAACTTATAGTATACTTGGTGATCAATGAAAATCAGTTTTAAAAATTGAAACCCGTCAAATCAAATTCCTTCAGTTTTGTCCGGAT
This sequence comes from Nasonovia ribisnigri, assembly GCA_027563435.1. Taxonomy (NCBI): domain Eukaryota; kingdom Metazoa; phylum Arthropoda; class Insecta; order Hemiptera; family Aphididae; genus Nasonovia; species Nasonovia ribisnigri. Next base: position 702,336 of record JANEHU010000253.1, on the reverse strand, counting down.
TTTTGCCCTAAAAACCACTTTTTTCATTGACTATAGGTCTAAAAATATTCAAATAAACGGAATTTATATTTAGATTATCAAATCTACATTAGTTTTGACTTTTGACAAAACTAACTGGAGCCTCCTTAATATAATTTTTTTCAAATTGCGTTTTAATCAAAGTATTTGAAAGGTTAATATTTATTTTTATATCATATAATGTGTTCCAAGGACATGGCTCAATCGATCTTATCTCGTTATTTGTTTGATTTAATGGGTTGACTTTATCGATAATAACTTGGATAAGAAATTATATTACAATATGATCTAAAAGATTGCAATTTATAAAAGTATGGTATCACTTATCAGATTGTTGTCGACGTTTCTTATTAGAATATATTAATCGTTCAATGCAACCCAGACATCACAGGTAATAGGTAAAGATACTTCATTTTTAAAATTATTTTTCCGGAGAAGCAGAATTTAAAGTAATATTTTACATTATTTTCGAGAGTATCATTACATACACAAGCTGTTAACTGTCTGTCACCATAACATTTTTAAATTATTTTTATTTTCTATTTGTATATATTTTCTATTTTTATATTGCAGTTACAATTTAGAATATAAAACTAACTGTAGCCTGTTATAAGTATAGTAATATCATAATTATTATCAAATAATAATAATAAAAAATATAAGACACGTCCAACAGGTAAACATTTTTTTGTGGGATTTTTAAAATCGTTTAACGTGTTGCTTTCTTTTTTAGACATTTTTTAAAAGTTTGATAGAGCTGCAAAATCCAAACTTTAGCAATTATATATAACGTTCAATAATTATATAATTATACTCAAGATTAATTACAGATACCTAATGATTTAAAAAAATAAAAACGAATTCTATTTACATACAATAAATTAGATCTTTAGACGGGGGTAGAATGATATTTTATTTTCTTCCTACAGGTTAGGTAGGGGTTCTATAACATTATACAGGCAGAGAAACTGACCTTCCTTGCCTTCCCCAGATTACTCCTATTTGAGTATCTGTGTGTATCAATAGGTTAAATTTTAGACTTAAGCCGGTTAGGACTTAACATATCTGTTGATTTTATACTTTTTAAATTTAAAATTAAAATTTATAATTATTCACTGATATTTTTAATTTAGATAATGATTTTATTGAAAAAAAATTAAAAATTAATAAAACATTAGAAAATATAAAGATAGTAATTATTAATTTTATTAGGTATGCAAAAAAAAGTCTACGACAAAATGCTGGTTAGGTTATAACTCATAACATTGTAAATATACCCAGTATATTTGGCATAATTAAATTAATTAATATTGTGTCATTAATATAAACAATCGTTGTATTCAAAACGCTTCAGAGCATTGTTCGTTTAACCCAAAAACGGTCAATTGGAAAATTTTTGTTGAACAAAAAAATCAAAAAATATTCATGTGTTTATAGTGTTTATACATTTATTTATCGTTCTTTACAGTTAGGTATTAAGTATTCGATGTTTTTGAACAGAAATATTGAAAAAATAATGACCTATGTGTAAATGTAAAATATAATATGGTGCTACAATAACGTTATAGTTAGTGCAAGAAATATTTTCAAAAAGTACACATTGTCTCCTGAATGGAAATAACATTATATTATGTAAATATGTGATCAAAGTCGTGGCCAGCCAAGGCATTTTTTTCTTACTCCAAAATAGATAGGCTCGAGGACACTGGGTCAATAGTACGATAAATATAGATATATTTATAAATCGTGTCTACTATTATAGTAATAGTATATAATTGTATAATTGTATACTCTGGTCGTAATCCTGTAATAATAATAATTAACAAATAATAACTATATTGTTAAATTAAATTAGACCTTAAATGGCTTAAATTACTGGCATTTATAATTTAATAATACTTTTAAATTTTCATTAATTAATCTCATTGTTGGTTTTTTTTGCATGCCATATTTATTTGTAGAATTAAAATCAGTGAAAATTTGAAGCACACTAATCCAAAATATCGAAAAAAAACAATTCAAAAACTATGATAATAATTACAATTCATATCGGTGCCCGAGCTTTGAGCTTTAATGGGTACACCAAACACCTGTCGCGATAATAATCATGATGATGTTTGTTTGCAAAACAATAATTACAGTAATAATAATATAATGTCATTCGTATTACATAACGTCGATCACGCGGTAGATACGAGTTGAATAATTCTCGGAAAATAATAATATAATAGTATTGAAATTGTAGACTACTACTCGGACTAGCTTGCACGGTATCAAAGTCGATGGGAAAATACTGTTCGTCGCGCGTAGGTCGCCGTAACCATCGAGGCCGAGGCGTCGACACAATGTTATAATAATAATAATAGTTATAACGATATCATAAAAGTGACGACGACAATAATAATAACAATGCCATCACGCTCAAAACGAGAGTACCTATTACCTATATTATTATTGTCATTATCGTTTACCTCTCTATAACGTCATACGACTATTATAATACCTACGATAGATAGGTCCTATTATAATGATGAGCCGCACGTGACAAAAGTTTAACGGCGGCGGCAGACAGCGCTGCGGTCGAGGGTCAGCGAAGGTCGTGTCGCCTTCGACGGTTCAGACGACGGCCGACGCCGCCAGCGCACGCGGGGAGGTGAAAACGCGCGCGGACACGACCGACTGATCGCGTCTCGTGTGGCAGGAAAAAAAACGTATCTCGCGCCGCCGCCGCCGCGTTCCGGGGGGATCGTATTTTTTCGATCGCGACACCGCATCGCCGCCGCCACTAGTTGATTCACGTTTTTCGTACCGGACGAGCGCGCGCGCGCCCGAACCACCACCGACCGTGTCCGACGCCGCCCGGCCGCCGCCGCCACCACCACCGCCGCCGACGCCGACGCCGCCGTCGCAGTCTGTAGGGTCAAAATAATCGCATCCCATATCGCTCGAGCGCGTGTGTTCGTCCGTCCGTCCGTCCGTCCGCGTCTGTCTCGCGTCACACGCGCCCGCGCCACAACGCACGCCCATACCGTACGCCGCCGCCGACGTCGCCGCACGCGCCGCACACAAGGTGCCAGCGTTTTCGCGGTCTGTCGCAAAATATTTTAATAAAAAAAAATAATAACCATTATCGCAGTTCGCACCCGTGTGCCATAATAATACAAGGAGGAGAAGAATACGACGACGAAGAAGAAAAGGGATTTCTCTGGCCGATTGAGGTACTGGGAACACGCATTATAATATTTCCGGTGAGTAACAATAACAATAACTATAGTCATTGTTGTTATCTTGTCCCTTTAACACCTAGGTTCCTAAGACATCACATTATGTACACCGTCATAATGATATGTTATTAATAATTGAGAAATATTTATCATACGACTGCACTCTTCCTTCCCCCTTTTCCCGTCACTTTCCCGAAATGGCCCACTCGCTCGCGATTTTCTTGGCATTTTACGTGCGAATTTATTATTGGTGCACTGCTCGCAGTACATAGTACCTACGCTCCGCGCGTTCCGATGCAACGGTTATTTTTACGACTCAGGTACTTTTTTTTCGCCGCCGGACGTGACTATAGAATGTTATGCTTTAATATAATAGAATATTACCATTAATTTTGTTCGTTTTTGTTAAAACATTACAATAATGAGAGTAGGTATACATATTTTATTGCGATACGACTTCTTGCGACCCAAAACCAAACGGAACATCGTATAATCCGCAAACAGATAAACGATAAATTATTATCATTAACGTATGATTTTATAAATTCGATTATTTCCGGCGATAATAAACTTATTAATGAAACTTCGGTGTGCAAACTTATCATTATCATTTGAGTAACTTGTACTTTCCTACATTACAACACATTGTTGGGACAGATTTAAAATTAGAACGATTTAAACGAATGAATAAAGGCCGGCTATTAAAACCATTAAATATGCCAACAACAATAGTTGCCACTTTTTACCATGGTCAAGGATTTTTGGAAAAGTTACAATCTACGTATTTCATCTTCCGGTTTCACTAATCTTATCTAAGAATATAATATAGAAAACAATATTATATTATAGAATAAACAAATGGTTTTAATTGAATATATTATGCTTAAAATTTAAGTACCTATGTATTAGTCCATTTGTTCGTTCAAAACAGTTAAATATTAGAAATAAAATGTTCTTTTATAATCAATTTTAATCAAACCATGTTATAGGTTAGGTTAACCTACCTTAGAAATATAATAGCGTTACAATCTATAAGGTCTTTCTACCTGGAACAGTTGTATTACAAACGTATATAAAGGTTGCTGCCTGCTGAGTATAGTAAATTGAGTATTTTAATAAAGAATCTAAAATATTATATTGGCAATGATACGATAATGGATGGTGAGTGTGGTTGGGTGGGTGGTGGAAAGGGATGCCAAAATAAATCCACCCCAGCGGGTCAAATATGTGAGTCTGCTTCTGGTTACTTCACTATGAGATGCGTGATAAATATCAGGATTAAAATATACATACACGTTGTAATAGTATTGCTTTTTATTTCATGTTGTATACAAAATATATTGTGTAAAATCAACATCTTGTTATTTTAACGAGTACCTGTATCATTAGTAAGTAATAAAAGTACATATTATGTTGTTTCAAGCCTGGTGTAAAACTAAGTTTAACCTTAAAATACGTTCGTTAAATTTTGTTTACTAAAATAAATTATTGTATATTAAGCAGGAAGTATACTTCCCCAATCGTGACCTTAACCTTGTTTTTTTAGTGAAAAACCTGCTCAATGAATATTGAATAAATGTCTCAATAATAAAATTATATCTACACTATTATATAATATTCATTAGGTAGTTCATAATATTATTAATACCAGTTACAAATTACTACTACATCGTGGTTGCTGTCATATATTTAATTGTGATCGGTACTATATAGTTTTTACGGTAAAGCTAAATCTCAATTTGATCTCTTGGTTTAAATTCATAATTTCGCTGGGTATCAGGACAAAAAAGTTTTTGACTGGTTAAGTATCATCATTTTTGATTCGTGGTTTAATTTAATATGAAAATTTACCAATGATATACATACATATTTTGTATAAAATAGTCATAATATATTATATAATATATTAATATATATTATGATCATACTATAACATATTTATTAGATTTAATTAATTGGAAATACAATAACGTTATGGTTAGAATATAGTTAGTAAACGCGTACAACGTTTCAAATCAGATCTAGACCATAAAATCGGAAGTATGGATATATTATAGATATAATGTAATATATGTATTATATATTATGTAATACATAGTATGTATAAAATATAAAATATTCGTTTTTAAGTAGGTATACCGTATATATTATGGTGTATATAATATATTATACATATATATTTTAAAAATAGTCTGTGTTGACAGATATATTATGGATAAATCAACACAGACCACAGGACATCATATATAATATTTATGGATAACTATATATACCCAAACAAGTACCTGTATAATTTAACAATTTCACTTTTTAAATATATTTACGTATGCAAGGATCCAGAATTACCTACCTATCTTGAAATGATTACATAACATTAGATTAATATTTTATTAAATTTATGAAATTATTTTATTCTTGTAGTCAAACATAATTAAAGTAACTTAATAATAATCTATTAGGCAATATTTGAATCGGTTTTATTAAAATTGTTTGCCATCGTTACGTTTGTTAACATATTAAACGTTGGATATCTACCCATCTGTATGGATATAATTGCCGTAATTTTGTTTGGTGATATTTTTTTACGCATTTCTCCTAGCATCTGAATAATATATATCACGATGTGTACAAACTAAATATAAAATACTATGCTGATAAGAACTTTTCTTTGAAAATATTCAAATTAATAAATGTTTAACAAAGAAAATAATCTAATACATTTCTACAGAGGAACACCGCCAGAAATATTATGATTTCACTAACATAATATTATACCTATGTGATAGGTACATAGGTTAATGTACAAAAAAAGTAAACTATATAGATATAATTTTATAGTATCTATATACGGTTGAAATCAAACGTAACTACAAGCATGTATGATTACATAGACATTAATTATGTGAGGTATTAAAAAAAAAATGTGATATTTTATAGGCTCATATACGTGAATTTTGTGTTTTAGAAAATATATGATTACGTAAAAAAAATGAATCTTTCACCGCTTCCACACCTTGTGATTACATGTTATCATGCTAAGCTCGTGTCACTTGGTGTTTTTTCGGTTCATTGCATCTTAAAAATACATTGTACTTTAACCGTTTCACTTCCATTCTGTAGCCTATACAATTGTATGTTACGTTGCAACATCACTCATGGGGTTTTAGAACTATGAAAACAGTCAACAATTACTGTATGTGTATCTTGACGTATCTAAATGCTATTAATATATTATGTGAAAAAACGAATATGTTTAACTATGATACAATTTGAAAACTAATATCAATAATCTCGTTTAATTTATTTAAAATATATACCTAATTATATGATTTTAATACTTGAACCTTAGTAAAGTAATACGCTTTTGTTTGAGTAGACTTTTACCTTTCTAAAACTATAAAAGGCGCCCGAAACGATAAATGAGGAAAAATAATTGTGACTACCCGATGAAAGTACCATTTTTTTTTACTCTTTTATAGCTTGTCTTGGTTTAGTGCAATTCGTTATTATTACGTCAGGATATGCCAATTTATTGCCACATAATTTTCTCTTGCCGATATCTATTCGAACAACCATTCATCACATTCAGTAGAATCATTTAAATAAAACAAATAATATATAATAGTCATCGCTAATCGTACTTCTCGAATAATCCGAGTACCTATAATAAAACAAAAATTCATTGATTCTTGAGTATAATATTGTCTACATACTTTCTTTTAACAATAAGAATAATTATTATTATATTAGGTATGAGATATACCTATTGTACTTAATCTTAAAGTTAATCAATTACAGTAATTTATTGAGAATAACATTTCACATTTGTACTAAATTACATAGATAAACATTAAATTAATTTTATTTAAGTTTAAATAGATTATTAAAAAAACATTTAGGATCACGATGCTTCTAATAGTATATTATTTGTAATTTTGCAAAGACAGGATTTTGCAAATATTTTTACTTCTATATAGACATCCAATTCTTTACTCACAATCCAACGTCTAGACATCCAAAACTGTTTAGGTATTTCAGTTTAAATTCAGAATATAAATGGCTGGATTGGAAATAATACCAGTCGCACCCGTTTCCCGTCCCTTTAACAGTCGATAAAGTGACAATGACGCTATACATGTATATGTCGACCCACTATACAGGTAAAATAAATTATGATTCTATTGTATACGTATAATCACATATAATCGTATATATTGAGGGATATCTTTTATATTATTTCACTAACCTTTCTACTTAGTTTCATATCTGAATTTTATCTGATGTATTGTAGGGGATAAAAATGACCCAATATGGTATATTATCCATTAACCCACTAACATTTCAGAAGAATGTAAGGTGTGGCAATATATAATATAATTGTAGTTTGTAATTCAGAATGTGAGCCAAGAGAACATTTCTAATTTTGATCTATTCTCAAACGACTGTAAACAGAACTGTCACATCCACACTTAACGCATATGGGAAATCATACTATGTATAATGGTTAATAATGCTAATAGACGTTTTCAAAAGATTTGGGAAAACATAATATGTATACCTATATTGTTGTTTACACAAAATGTATACCAATATCATAGTATTTCTTGAAAATCAAAACAATTAAACAATTAAATAATTTAGTTTCTAATATGTGCATTACTCCCATTTAGATTAAATATGTAATTCGTATAAAGAGGATGTGTGCAGACTACTTTTAATTGTTTTTCTCTCTGACCGAAGTCCAACATGGTGAATTCACGTTCAGCGGAACTAATCTTGTATAGTTAGCTTTAATATAAGATTGAATTGAATATTAAGAAAAATAAATTATAAATTAAATGTTAAGAAAGTTATCTGTGTTTTTACGTTGACTTTTTTTAGATTATTTCAATTATTTATTTTTCTGCGATATCGGATATGATCATGTTTTAATTGTAATATTTTTCGTACTCATAACTTGAATGCAAACCGAGGTAAAGTAAAATTAAACCAACGTACACGCACATAAGTCATGTTTTTAACTCTAAGTTTGATAATACGTCAATATACTCTGATATTAAAGCTAACAACACAAGATCGGTTCTACTGAACGCAAATTCCCAATGTTATTGCGGTTGGCCCAGAGAGAGAAAACAAAATATAATGCGCTGATATCCTCTTAAAAATGCGTTCCGTAGTCAATCAATATACAGACACGCAAGCGCTACATTTATACTTCATCAATTAATAGTAAAAAAATACCCCTTGAGGTATACCTGTCAATCATACTGGTTGATGGCACACTCTGTGCAGTATGCATGTATTATTCAATTAAAACCATTGCTCCACAATATGTCTAGACACGTGCGTTTTACTCGATTACTAACAGTTTTTTTAGCCCGGTTATACCGCAGGGTACCTACATTTTATAATTCACGGTTTACGTGCTGAACTGTTGCACATTTTTAGAAATGTATTGCCAATTTAAGTACTTTCTAACAGCAACGCTACAAATTACATAGGTACTAGGTAGGCACTTATAGCTAACGTGAACAATATTGTATTTGTTAAATCAATTTAAATTTTTTAGTTCCGTTAGCTTTTATTATTGGACACGTTCTGTGCCAAGTTTTTGAAAACATTTCAATAATATTTTATATTTTTCAATATTAACCGCAAAAAGGTTTTTATGAAATATATAACTACTTATTTCAAAAAAATTAAAGGATATATGTTATTGTTTTGGTGACCATATTATTTTCTATTTTGTATATAATAATATATGGTAATAAACTATTTATTTAGAAAAATAAAAAAGTAAAAGAAATTTAAATTATTATAAAATAAAATATAATTGAGTTTAATATTAGAATATTAATTTAGCTGTAGTTTTAAAGTATAAAAATAAAAATATGAATAGGCCGAATGATTAAAAACATAAAAATCTAATATGTTTAACCTTCACATTGATTCATAACCATAATTTCATAAAATAAATCGATTTGTAATGCATTGAACATCATTACACTAGTACCCTCAAACAAATTAAAATGTAAAAAAAACTGTTTTTGATATCAGAATCTATTACTATAAAACATAGAAAATAGGTATATGCTGAACACATATATCATACCTATCCATATAGATACCTATTTATTATTTTAAATTAAATAGCTTGTCAAGAGGACCTTACACCGACATTTGTTGTCTCCGTCTTACAAGTTCATAAAATAGCAAATTGTGCGCAAATTAGTTTAAAAATTAGTGAAAGGACTCTTATACAATTTAAAGGTAAGATTATTATCTAGGCAATCTCACTTGCTTTTTAATATATTTTAATTTTAAAGTGAGTTATAAGTATTTTAAAATTGTAAATTCTTTGTACATCTAAAAATACTCGTAACTCAATTTAAAATTAAAATATAATAAAAATCTCATCAATATCATCATATTTCCTAGATAATAATCTTACCTTTAACTTTTGTAAGAAGTCAATTCACTCTAATTTTTGAACTAAAGGAGCTACACGTGTTCTGCTGAGCGTACAATTTGGTATGTTACGCACTTGTAAGACGAGGACAAGAGATGCCGGTGTAATGTCCTCTTAAAGCTGTATAATACGTCCAACTGTCCAAGTATACGGTAAATGAGTAAAATTAGTACATTTTTATTTGATTTTGTCATCAATCGTTTAAGTCTTTGCGGAGTAGTACACATAATAGGAAGATAACGATACTGCACGTCGCATAAAAATATATAAGCACGCGTACGGTCAGCGTAATATAATATCGGATAGTTCAACTTCTTCCGAGAGAAACTTTCCTACGGTTTATGTTGTTGCGTTAGGTCAAATACTAAAATATTAAATAATCTTGGTCGGAGGTCGCGTCGGTAATATGGTTTGGCCCCGCTATAGGTGAGGGTGCGATTCCTGACGATTATGTAATTAAATTCAATTTATCTAAACTAACCGGGCCGGTTCACGTGTAAACGTACAGTGGACACGGTGCGGAAAAAAAACTAAGTATCATAATATCATAATAATTTATATGGTAAACCGGCCGACCACGGGCAACCGACGACAGTGGGAAACGAGCAAATGATTTACAACAGGAAACATAGTTGTACTATACACAGTATATATACGCTCATGTTCTTATATATATACATAATATGTAGATTATATAGAATTATACGAAATACATCACACGCAGTCGTGCCCTTTTAAACACTTAAGGCGCGGGCCCTTTACACGTGTTTTCGGGTCACCCTGTACGGCAATTTATTGCGAGAATGTCATATCCCACACGATCGAGTTTTCTCACGTTTTCTCGGCATACACACATATTATATACGTAATGGGTACTTACAAAGTTGTAATATCTACTCGCGCGATGACAGTAAAACGGATGACATTTGACCTTTTATCATTATTATTTTTTTGTTTAGGGGTTGGTACCGTGAGGGGGTTACATGCCAGGATTTACGTGGTCTGTGTTCCATATCGTATATAATAAATATATGAGCTGCAATGTTGTGTGCGTACCATCTGGTCATGTAAAATATTCAATTAACTCGAAAACCCGCATTGTCCTGTTGGGCCGCATACGGGAAAACGGACCCGTAGGCGGATCATATATATATTATATTATTATTATATACCATATACGCGTATATGGTTTTGCGCGTGCACATGTGGTCTTTAGTCTTTTGTTCAGTGAAAACTGAAAGTCGCTTCTGAACATTATATACAATATACGAATACAAAAGATTGTTCAGATATCATATATGTACATTTTTTAAGGGCTCATCCCATACGTTTTCCATCCCGGACGTGACAAATTCCAAAATACAAAAATTCTATAGGTATATAGGATTTTTTACTAATAGATTTCGATTCATCGACATGTGGTTTACATCGACATCGGATGTCAAGTGAAAGCAAAAATGGCTTTTGCCGTTCAATGTGTTTACAACTAGAAAAGTTAATCCAGTTTAGTAGGTAGCCATATAAAATTATTTAGTTTTTAACAATAGCGATAACAACAAGTGTTTCATATATACAGAGTGATTCTTTAAGTATGCTCACCCCCATTTTTTTCTGTTATAATGTAAGTAATCAAATTCTGGTTTTTTAAAATTTTTAAGTACAGGTACTAAAGTATAGGTATTTCAAACATATAGATTTAAGTATTTAACATACCATTTTAGAGTGTTTTGTGGCGAATACCAACTACTTTTTTTAAAAGAGAATCTCACTTTTTCCAATAAATCAGGTGAATTTTTTGTAATGTATCTTATTAAATTTGAATTTGAAGGAGTATTGAACCATTTAAAATTGTGTACTAGGGAGTAAGGATAATCAGTTCATAGGTTTGAAAGGTATAATGATGATTTAAAAACTTTAATTAATTAATATTAATCCATCAACATTTTATAATTTGTAAGTACCGATGTCTTAGTATAATAAATACTAGATTCAATATTACAAGTGTATAAGTGTTTATATTTATTTTTGTGAAATAATTTTTAAGGACTGTATTTATCAATAACTCAGGCACTTCCTACTCGTTCGAATTTTGATTTGGTTGTATAAACATTATAAAGAAAAAAGCCATTTCTTAATTATGTACTGTGAAAAATGTTGGTACTCGTTTGAAAAATAAAATTTGTATGTCACGGGACACTCTCTAAGTGTTATAAAATTCTTAATAATAAGAAATATGGTCCTTAGATAAACTTATAAATTGTGAAAGTCGGAATTGGAATAAATTCATTATTAAATAAAAAAAATTGGGGATGAGTATGTTTCGGTAGATAAACCGGCACTCTGTATTACTATAAGGCATATTATATAAACTACAATATTTGGATGACTATATGGTTATTGAAATGCAATTTCAAATTGTTTTCATAATATTTTATACATATTAAACCAACAATAATGTACCTATACAAATTATTTCACGTCTTCTACTTGTATTTTATGATGATTTGAATACCTTTCAAATTTAGAAACGTTTCTAACTATTTACTATAATAGTTAGGGCAAAGAAGTCCATACAGGATTTTTTTTTTGGTACCTCTTAAGATATAATATTATTGCTTTAGTTAGTCAAGATGAAAATTGGTTATGTAATCTAATTACGTTTTATTGCTGCACAATTTGATAATATGCTATAATTTTTTTGAGAAAACCGTTACTTTTTTATTTTAATTACCGTTATTCTTGTGAACAGTTACATAAATTTATTTTTATATGGCCATTACAGTAGGTATTATGTGTCTAATGATTTATTTAGTGCATACACATTTCATTTCGACAAATGCCAAGTCAGGTAAATGTACCTTTAATAATAAATTGCGTCCGGGATGCAACTATTGGGTAATTTTTATTCTGCAGCATCTATGACATAAATGGTTCTCGATTAATTTATATAAATATAAATGTAATGCCATAAGTTTCTGTATAATGGCAGTGAGTAAAATTTTCAGTTTGATATTTTCAAATAAATCATATTTTACTATGTATCTAGTTATCAATTAGTTTTTTTTTTGAAACATATCCGAACTTTTTCTACAAAATTAAAAACAAATTGTAAAAAAACAACGATAACTAATAACTAATAACTTATTATATAAGCTGGCGAGAATAATTATAGATGAACCCACTAAAAAATATAAACAAAATAATTCGGTCCAGAACGCAATTCGTACTATGACCTTTTTTCAAGATAAGATGATTGGAAGCACTTGTGTGCTCTCTAATTATTAAACCATATTTTTTTCATGGTAGTTTTGTTATCGCCGTGTATGTGTCATTGATTTTTCAGAATATTATGATAAAATAATTTACTTTTTTAACTGTTAACATAATTTGTTAAAAATTGTTTTGATTTTTATAAATGTTTTATCCTGCAATTTTCAATATTTCGAAAGTCGACTACGTTTTCGTGGTTTTTAACTTGTGCCATTATGTTTCTTTGAATTATTTTATCAATCAATATCTGATCTGAATTACCCAATCTAGTACAATTTTTGATTTTGTAACATCGAAATATTTCTATCAAACAGTTTTTAGCTTTTAAAACAGTTTTGAGAACTCATCATTATTTGTTGTGATTCCATAATAATCTGTACAGTAATTAAATTGTGTAATATTTATTTGCCTTCTTTTAGCTAGCGTATATCAACATAATATTATATGCACCTTATAAGGAACAAAAAGTCACATTTTTTAAATGGTAGATTGCATCTATAGAAAATTCTTTACTCATAGTATGTAATTCATTATATAAGTGACAAATGTGAATAAAATAATTATGCAATGATAATTACAAATATGTATAATATTCATGAAATGTCTAAATTAAACTTAATTTCGTTGCAAATTATATTTTCAACGGGGAAATCAATGTGCCAGCTGTAACCTAACTTTTACGTCGAATGACAAACACTATACGTTACATGACAGAGTAATAAAAATTAGGTACCTTGTACCAAAAGATTAAAAACAATTTTGTGGTTTTCGCCCATTTCTTTATACATAATAATTTACACACAAAGCATTTTATACCAATTTTGATGATCTTTTACCTTGACTATGTGATTTTCAACTTATCATTATTATTTCAATAAGTACTTATGCTGATTATTTTTTGGGGGTCATTTGATAACACGTCACATATAGTTAGGTTAGTCCTAACTCGTTTGCTTCAATCTTATTTGAGTTTCCAACGTCAGTAGTTCATAGATCAAACAATAGCTTTGAATTATAATTACTATTAGATTAGTTTATACAAAGGTCGTTCTGAGTACTTGAATAATAGAGTTTTGGTATTTGATAAGTAATTCTACTCTTAACAAATTACAAATAAGGTAAATATTTTTTCTGGTTAAATTATTATAATCAATAGAGTATTTTGTCTAGAAAAAAAAACATTGTATAACCTTTAAAGCTACGACAAGATTATATAAGGGTCGTGAAATTAATATCTGATGTAGGTACTTAATTATATTATTATAGTTTAATAATTATGAATTCGTAACAAATATACATAAAACACAGTTGAATTAGTAAAAAATTAATAGTGATTAATATTGATAACAATTGTTATCAACTTTATTATGGTATATAGTTCCAAACCGCATTTTTATATTTTATTTTAGTTGTCTACTGGATGATGTAGGTACTCGAGTAAACTAAATAGTAACATTTCCTTATTTACTAAGATATAGTCTTAAGATTTTAATCGAAAAAATAAATTAATATTAATTCAATTCGTGTCATTGAAAAATAATTGTGTCCGATTCGTATTATATTCATTATTATTGAATGTCAACTTCTTCCATGTTTATACAGTAATTTCTCGTTTTCCGAGAAAACTTGATATTGTTGTCAATAAAATCAATAAAGATACATGCAACTTATATTATATTAATATTATAATATGATACAGCTAATTATTTTACTGACGTTTATAAAAAAATTAACAAATTCAAATTACAAATACAAGATTATATGTAATATTATCTCCAGCAATGGTCAATATTGATATTGTAAACGCCGTATTAATACCAGTTATAGTTAAACAGAATAATTGTATGTCACACTAGAAATTGTTCATCAATATAATATCCGATTTCCAATTTAAATTTATATATAGTTGAATTTTTTTTTTATATAATTATAATAATTAATGCATTTATTTCACATCATTCGCGTAGACGCAACTAGTATATTAAACACATAATAATATTATTTCATAGAATTCTTTAAGTTACAATATAGTGTGGAACATTGATTCATGCTACCTTGACATACATATAACAGCTAATTTTCACGAAACTGTCAAACGTAAAAAAAATAATAATAATAATAATAATAACGAATAAATAAATCGTATGTATTAACCAGTTAAACGGGTTTGTATATTATTTAAACGAATTCAAAATTTGATTTTTTTTTAAATCTGTATACAAAGAAAACTTGGAATCAAAATGAAACAATTTGTTTTTAGGTACAAAGCTTATCTAATAATAAAAATAACGTTATTATATTTTATCAAATAATGATGCTTATTTTTATTTTTTTCCAAGTCTTGAAACAATATACCGAATAAATTCCGCTTGTTTGCTCCTGCAGCGCCAATTTATACGACAAGTATGAATTTCTTGTGGCCGACGACCGTACTACGGTGTAAACAGTCATAGGTGTTGAGGTCCACAGATTTATTTTCCAATCACGCGTATCATAATAATACCTATACATTGAGAGCACTGCTATGGGTTCGGCTTATATGCGTAACTACATAGTCACAACGAATAACTCACCGCTTTTCTATTTTACCACTAGGTATAATATGTTTTCTTGTCTCGTTGAAGTATTGTTTAATATTTACTACCTACACGATGTATTTTTACTAACGCTAATAACTAGAGAAAATATGTTTTGATCCGCACTTCCCTTTGCCTCCGGTCGGACGGCCAAAGCGAGACAAATGACGGTAAAAACGGGTGCAACACGCGTATACTTGCCCCAAGGACGTTGTAGATGTAAAAAAAAGTCATACTGTAATGATAAACATTGTCGCATTTGGGTAAATGGAAAATCATCACGAAATCCTTCATTCCCCCGTCGGGCAGTATAATAATGTAACATTGAGTTGGTAATATTATTAAATTCAAGTATCTACCTAATGCATGTTTTTGTTTTGAAAACATGTATTAGTCATCGGTTAAAACATTTTTAATTTATCTCACGTCAAACAGTACAAAGCACTCGGGAAAATCGAAACACCTCAGGATGAGTTCATCCGTATTATGGGTAGGTACAAGAATTCATCTAGATTTCGATTACCATCGTGGCGGCGACGACGACGGCGACTGCTGCTGCAGTTACCACTAACCGGGTACATTATCACGCACTCGCGTTGTACTATATGCGTGACAGCTACCCGTCTGCCGACGACGTAACGAACAACCGGTTACCATCATCGTGGATAGCAATCCTGTTTAATATGCTTCAACGTATTCTTCTCTCAACCACCCTCTCCTTATAATGACGAACCTGCATCAGACGCGAAGACAATAAAAACGCTCCTACATTTTTTTTTCGTTCTCCAATTTTGTCCTCTATTTTTTTTTTCTTATGGATTGTTGTGCTGCGCGTTTTATGCGCGCTGACGATCTAGCTAGGTGGTCTGACTGTGAGTTTTACGGAAATACGAGTAAAATGCACGTCAGTTTGTGTTTTGGATTTTTTTTTCCTACGGGTTGAAATTATACAGAAAACCTCCTGGATTTATGTGTTCTTAACTCCTTGAGCTACCCGTATTACTGCGTCTACCAAGCGCATAGCGTTTGGTAACTATTATAAATCTTACCGAAAAAACCGGCGCATGATCAACCAACGGTATACACGATATAATATTATTTTTTTCTTAACGATCAGCAGCTATAGTAGGTGTATAACGTCATAATAATAATATATTAACTTTGAAATAAGTACTTTTGTTGTTCGTGTAACATATTCAAAACGGTCTAAAGTTATACATATATCCATTATACTTCCACTAGAAAAAAAAAACAATTTCTTCAATGTTTTTTGTGTTGTACGTTTGTGTGTATTTATTTATAGGTATAATATCGTTGTGCTTAACATAATATACGACTAGCCTCACTCGTAAATTATTCCGAAGGACAAAAATCAAAACACGTTACAATTAAGAATTTTGATACCAGCTAACAACACTATAGCTTCAGTTAATATCCATAAATGACTTGACAAAATATTGTATTGATGACTTGTATAAAATATTAAGTTTAGGAATACATTGGTGTGGGTACCTATTATAATTTATAATATTATTTCGATAATCAAAAATAATTATTGCATCACATGCCGTTAAAAATTATATTGCTATTTGCCAACAGTTTAAAATGTTTGCTTATGATTTTTCAACCGTGGTTTCTGATTTTATTAAAATATAGTAGAACCTGTAGAATCCTGTAGAACCAATTTTGTAATTATAAAGTCTTACAGACTTGATAATCTAATTAGCACATTTTCCAAGGCTCGCATAACGAAAAATAACATAATAAATCCATCGGCTGTAGGAGTTGATTATTTTTAGAAAAGTTAACGCTGGAAATTTGTTTTATTTCAATGATGGTGCGAACGGATAATATGAGCATGCATAAACAACACATGGACGTTTCGGTTAACCACCGGTCCTCGTCAGTTATTCACGGCCACGACACTAATCATATTGTAATCGGCTATATGGAGTAAATGATTGTATAGGTATAAAAAATTCGGTATTTTCGTTTCGAAACCGGCCTAGAAATGTCTCGACATATTATATAGAATAAAATATTATACCTACCTAAAACATGTAGGTACTAACTATTCGTTTTATTAAACAAGAATCGAGATTAACTACGTAATATATTATGCAGGATATCCATATTTATGTAATATATAATACCTTTCCACGAATTCTTTTTTATTTACCTACGTCTCATTATTATTTGTTTTTAACGTAAAACGTAACCCGACGTTCACATAATATTTTTTTTAACGATAATCACTCGAAAAAGTCGCAGTCTAGCGAATTTACCGTCATGGCCGCGATGTCATCGACTGCTGCAGGTCAATATTTTAATATAATTATTGCAGGGCAAACAACAAGTGGCTGGGTGCGTGCTTTTTTTTAAACGGCAGTCGAACACACTTCATACACCTGCAAAAGTCTCGTCCACTGCGTCTGTCTGCATTCTTGATCACCACACAGACACACCCGAACAAATTATTAAGTGAAACACAATGGACGCAAAAATCGCGTGTGTATTTTGTTATCACAAAAACGGCTTAGAACCTAGACGCACGTTCTATGCAAATTCGTACAATGTGCGTTTAACGAACTAGGTGACAATAGCGCCTACTGGATTTTTAAATATAGTAATATGTATATAGGTAGGTACTCGTAATTTTTTCATATACTCGTATTATATACCTACAGGTTAGGTACCTACATATAATAGAACCGTGGCTACAAAAGGGGTTTTGAATTGCAAAACAATATATAATGATATTCAAGGTCCATATTCATCGTATGGGTTTTTTGTTTGTTTGTTTTTTTTTAAATTTTTTTTTTTTATCCGGTGTAACATTGTTTTGAAAAAAATTGCCAAGTTTATTGATCCTTCGGATGCGGGCGTATAATACACATTTTTTCGGACAGCATTATTTAATGGAAGCACCTAGGTTATATCTACAAAGAACAAAACAAAAATGTAAAAAAAATGGCAACGCGCGCGTATACCTATACTGCATCGTAGAAATTTCGCTCACCGTCGTCTAAAAAGTAAAAATGCGCTTTTATCGCACAACGCGAGGATACATTTGAAGGAGAATAAATAATAGCAATAGTAATGATGATAATAAAAAAAAAAAAAAATCCCATGTGCGTTCTTCATCATAAGACTGTGTGTACCCAATTAGGAAATTTGCCATCGACCAGTCGGACGGGTCCCGTGTAGACACGGCGGTACGAGTAAATTGCTGTGCGTACATAATATAATATAATATACCTACGGCGGAGCTTCGTATATCATGTACAACAGTAGACGGAGTGGTCATTGGACGCGAAAATAATATACGACATTAAAAAATTTGGTTCTCGGAATCGGTGACGGACGGACTCCGCGGATACACGCATCGCACGCACCGGTCGATGGGAAAAGTTTTTTAAGGGTCGACTTTCACAATATATAATAATATAATATCGTATGGAGGTACACGCGCCTAAAGGTGTGTGTGCGTGTGAGTGAGTGTGCGTGCGATGTCGACTTGACCCGATCGGCGTTTAAGGTGTGCATTTCAGAACAATTATTATTATATATTAGTTCCACAGATGGTTTTAGAAAATGATGAATACTATACGTAGGCACTTGTTAAAAAACAACAAACGAGTATAGGTATGTGCACATTAAATATAATGGGTACCTGGTTTCCGGAAAAATTGATTTTTTTTTTTGAAAACCTCCCGAATAACTGCAGAGGAATAAAAAAAACGAAATTAATCGATTATACTTGTCTATATGATTAGCTGATTGCCCGGACGAGCCGAGTACCTATACTAATAGTACTTAAAGTTGGTACCTACCTTAATTGTTTTTCGAAAATTACTATAAAATTAAATATATAGGTTTTATTTTTTTATAAAGGGAAATAATGGCGTTATAGGAGTACCTATACCGTTATATAATTACATAGCTAAGCTTTTGTTTTTTTATTACCTTGTTATCATTCACCGAAATCAGTGCTTTGTAAAATAATAAAATTGAAAGTTATTTTCAGTCAAGTATAAGTGATGAACTTATTATGATAATGAGTTCGGTTGCTTTAATACTTGTAAAAATAAGTTATATTCATATTTATTTGCTGTTTGTATAACACATTTAAACATCATTATACAATACTAATTTAACTTATATATTCAGTATTTACGTACCTACCTATAAAATATATAGTTATAAAGATTAATTTTATTACATGACGTATAAAATATTTTTTACTGTAAAAAATAAACTTATAGGTATAGATATGGAAAAAGGGAAAGCTAAAAAATAAGATCCTGTATGAAACAATTTTTAGTACGTTTCTTTAACTGGTGTAAACGAAGACAAATATTATAATTTTAGTGATGCCAAAAACCATAATATCATGGAATTTAATATATATAATTTCTCGCCGTTCCTTGTGTAATTATTTATTATTTGTTTTAAAAAGTATATCTATTCTATAAGTATAGCAATGAATATTATTCCTGTTTTGTTTCCAAATTAAGGTAAACGAATAAAAAATTTCACTTTTAGGATTTTTACGAGAAAATGTGTTTCTATTGCAACAAATTACCTACATTGGATTCATAACATATTATATGATATGTATATATTATTAATTAGGAAAAAAAAATATTTCGTTTGGTTTTTGTCCTCAAATTAACTCTACTTACCAAAAGACAGATTACTCTTAATTGTTGAGAATTATTATTAAGAATTACATAATAATCTGCCACCATTATCTGAGATTTAAAAAGATTTCAAAACGATTACGTGATAATATAATAATTATACCTACGTTATTTTTTTACATTTTTAATAAAACACTCATGACAGTTATAGCACACATATGCTATATGACCAAGGTTCGCCTAATCGTGTCAATGGGTGGAGTCTGCAGTATTTTTCGGTCGGAGACAAAAAGAAAAATGATGATTTAACTCTGTTTGACGCGCTGCCTATAGACGTACCTATGTACCACGGTTAAACACGCCTCGGTCGCCGGCGGCGGTAATGACAGACGAGCCGCACACAGAACACAATAATAATGCGCCATTTGGCTTTGCACAGGTAGTTAAATAGTGACCGCAGGAGTCGTACTCGAGTGTTGTAGTTGTCAGTAGTAGTTGGTCGTATGGACAAATAACCTCCCTGTATAACCGGTAGGTACAGTACAAACATTACCACAGATATTATAATGCTATGTACCGCGCATAATGATAATATGTAGGTATATAATATTACATATAGTAAAACACTATAAAACCATATGGAAAAGAAAACCATCATGTGTACCCATGTCGTCGAGATGCGAGGCACTCGAGTAAAATATTATAATATTCAAAATACAACACCACTTAATAATCCCTATATAATAGTCAGTCGTACTATTATTATTCTCAGTTCAAATGCTGCTTAGGTACCATAATCATATTTTATTCTGTTATTGGAATAATGGAAATTATTTATAAAGTATACTATATACCTACCTAACTATTGTGTTGTAGAAAAGTTATAGTTCTGTTTTCATAAACATTACCGTTAAGTATTTGAAGTATTTCATCTCCACGCCATATACAACAAGTTGTATGCCAAATTGTAGTCGAATATAATTCTGCAGTGTATATTAATATGCTCGTTATTTATTGTATGTGTATTTTCTAATAGCATTTTTATTTAAATTAATACCGACATTAATATTTCAATAAACCACCCTTTAAGTTGTATTTTTCTTTAACGAATGTTTTTTTCTGAATTGCAACCTTATTTTACCATGCATCAAACTTATTCGATTTGAATCCATTAAAATTATTTTATCACAATATTATAGTGTGAAAGGATTTAATTAATTTGTGACGAAGGATGATATAGTTTAATAGTATTTACTTTTAGTCTCATGAGACAATTGCATCGAGCGAAATCTACCTCCATGCCGTCGACATTGGTAAAATAGACAAGTTTTAATTTTTTAATATAATCGGAATAAACATTTTATAAATATACTTAAAACGGTTAATGAGATAAACAGAACCTAACTACAGGTCCATCCATAAATGATATAAAAGTTCGAGTACGATATTTGATTTAAATACTTAGGTATATTAAAAGGTTATCATTTTATTAATTTTTATTAATCTTATTAAAAGTGCCATATTATCTTGACTTATATATAATTTAAATACTTTTGAACTTTCATTAATAAATTCTCAGTATTCATAATAATAATTACACATTTGTACATTGTACAGAGTTTTTATTATTTTTTTTTTTTTAAGAATTATTCGATTAAATCTTGTTGATTAGAATGTACCAAGAACCACTTTTTGTCAGTACATCCGTAATCCGATAATTCATGCACATTGTACATAATAATATATAATGAGCTTATGTTCAAACAGGACAGTAAAAATTTTATAAAATACCCTGAAATATTTTTCGTTATGTATTTTTATGCACTCTAAATAATGAGAACGACATATTATTATGGCACAGGCATAATATCAAAATTGAAAATATATATATTTTCTATGCTCAAGACAATAATTTGCACCAAAAACTAATATTTTTCACGCTTTTAAACATTCCGTATTATTTGTGGACGATATCTAATATTATATAAGGTAAATATAATATTAAACAATATCCTACCTACATAATAAATTTAGTGCCAACTACCAAACAATTAATATGCACCCGACAAACATACCACACTCGATAATTTTAACTCTGTAATAGTACCTATATAATTACAACTTTCTGGAACGGTACAGTCAAAACAACTGCGCTATTCTATAGTTATTTTTCCAAATTATAATATACGATGGTTATAATAGAGTTGAAAAATATATTTCGGTCGATAGTGAGGCCTGCAGAAAGCCAAAAATATATTTACTTACATATATGTCTTTATGTCTGAACCACGGATATCTACTCGAGTAATCTAACTGTGAGTAGATTAATGGTGGACGAGTAGATAACCGTGGTATATGCGTATAGGTATCTAATGAAACCTAATAGCGAGCACTATATGAGCCATACATATGGTCCCAGGGACCTTATCGTAGCATATACGGAACACTTACTAATAAGACATGTTTTTGTCGTTTGTGAAAGTATAGAAAAACGTTCGAAGACATTTGGTCACATGGACTTTGGACATAAACATTACTAAAGCCGATAAACACTACAACGAATTGCATGTTTAATGTGTCGTGTGTTTGAAAACAACGAGAAACGTCAGTGTTTTTTCGGCTGCTGTAGTCTACAACTTACTGGCGAACGATATATTATGTACAACATTTACGAATGACATTGGGATAAAAGTATTTTGTCGTTAAGACTACCGACATCGTGATGACAGTTACTTTAAACTTGGCCAAAAAAAGATTTTTTTTAATGATATATTAATTACTTCGTAGTTCGTACGCATTATATTATATTATTTTTTAACGTTCAAGTATATAATAAGTGACGCGTGTGGAATATAAAACGCGACTAGCGTGTTTCAGAAAGTATAAATTCTCGTATTAGTGACGTTTATTATTATATTTTGAACAAAAACTAATAATTATAAATTCTTTGACGGACTAAAGAACTTTTATATATTCTAACTGTGCGGAAACGGTCGACGGTAACGACTAACGAGACGACACGTAGCAACAGCCGCTCGACTGGTGCAATGACTCTCGTCCAAAATTCAACTGATTCAAATAATTCAGTTGATGAAAACGCGAAAACGGGATGCAACTATTGAAACTGCTTCACTAAACTCTATCAGGCACCAATGGAAGCCAATAGGAAGCCGGCCAGCCAATATTCTATCATAATATTTAATATTATTATTACATTGTACGTTACTCAGGATCGCTAGTCAGTAATCGGTATATAGGTATGTGCAGTGTGATTGATTCATCAAGCATGGTCTAAACTTTTCTGTTCTTCAGTAATGTAGATATTTAAAATCTGATTTTTTGAATTTTTAAATATACCTATTTAAATACCCTGTTGTCAAATTATTTTGATTTTTTGTATTACTTAAGAAAAATACTCCTGTGGTGGTACCAACTTATTTCCAAATTTTTAATGTAAATTATTGAGTGGACAATTTTTTGAAAATGTTGATATAGGTATATAATTTAAATTTCAAAATTCGAACAAGTAGTTTTACAATTATTAAAATACTTACATACTAATGGCTAGATCATAGTCCATAAAGATGGTTTTACAAAAATATCAAATAGAGGCGTAATAGGTATTGATGGGATCTAGTATTTAATATAACTTGGACCATTTTTATAAATCATGGTTTAGGTAATCACCACAATTTTCAAACCACCATATCTCCCCCCTCCAATCTTCCAAGTCCATTATTTATCACGGGCCTATACATTATTATGCTTGGTTCACAAAGTCAATTAATAACTTTGCAAAAACTGCACAATGGAGCCACTCTCGGTGAATCACTCTGTATATCAATATAGTATAATATGGCCGATATTATGTATTATATATTATTATTAGGCTATAGGCTGTTTGTCCGCAGTGACAAAACAATATTCGATTACCTGTTTGATTTCCCCTACCCCACCACCGCTATAACTATTGATGTGTCTCAGCAAAACTGCTTATACCGGAATCAGGTTAACCGTCCGGGGTTTTTTTTTTTTGCCAACACGTCGGTGAAATTTGAATCGTTGTTTGAGTCACCAAGAGATTTTGCAATAGCTACAGTACTACCTGTATATACCGCGGCTATATGCGAAGATTTGTCACGATCGGTTTTCAAAACATATAATACTCGAAACGATCGGGTAGCTGATATTATACGGTCGCGCGACCTATTTGTCTGCGCCGGTGATGAATTAATGCATCGTGTTCGGCTGCTGTAACTGATGCAAATCTACCGGATTTTACCGAACTCGGTTTATGTTGTGTGTACCTGCAGTATAGGTATATACCGGTTTCACTTTTCACACGTGCTCCACGTTTTTGCGGCGGGCCATTTGCACACAATCGATTCGGAAGAAGACACACGACCACTGTGAAACCGTCGCGATTGTACCGCAGTTTGGATTTTATCCTTTTTCATCCTTTTTTTTTTTCGCCTCTGGGCGAATCGAGTGCAACGTCGTCGTCGCAAGCCGTCTCCGAGGAAACGAAACAGTATACCTGAATAATATTATTATCCGAAGGTTTACTGTGGCGAAAAATATAATGATACACGCGTGTTCAATTAATTACAGTTTGCTGCTCGTTTTATTCGCTCAATGTTATCAACCTACCCAGCTTAACATTATAACTGAACCAATTTTATACCTCACAGTAATCCGATACCGCGTGTGTATAATAATATTATGTATGTAAAATATAATAAATGTATAATAAGTATTAATATCGCTAACCGTCCGTTTTCAATACGTCTTGGTTCGTCTTCTGAAACACGCTGCGACGTATTATTATCATTATATATTTTAAGGGCAGCGATTGGTTTCCACTCGACTACAACTACACTCACTCGTCTATATAGAAAACACACGTGAATATATTATAATCATAATAATATATAATATAGTTGTGCCGAAAGAGAGACTTGTTTCGGTAACCTCTATAATATTATGATGTGGTGTATTATTCTCACTGGGTTGTGTCATTAATTTTCATTTCATTCAAGTGGTATCATTATACCTCGATATAATAATATTATGAATATTGTTAAAATATTAAAACGATAATAATATTGTATCGTATTCCCAAGTAAATATACGTTGAATATAATTATAATCTATAGCTGATATTCAATGTTATTGAACATGTGCATGGTCATAATATTATTATTGCTTTTTTAATATTATTAATTGTAATTAATCAAAATTGACAAATAATAGATACAAATAATAGATAGGTACAGGCTTTAAAACGAAAAATGTAATCAACACAATTAAAACTACTTACCACAAGTATAATTTTTCTGAACTTAAATATAAATTCTAACAATAGAATATTAGTATCAATTTTGCATAAATTGCTAAAGTTTTGACTTAATTCTTAAATTTTTTTTCAACTGAGCGAAGCGTAATTCGAAGGAATATATTATTTTTGTGTTAAATAAAGCAATACAAAAATAACAATAACTTATCTCTTAAGCTAGTTTAGGTTATAGTTGTTTACTCGTGTACTAAATAGATTATATTTGAATGCTAATGTATGTGCCTTAAATAATACTGTAAAACCATAAATGAAATTATTAAAAAGGATTAAAAACTCAAAATATGATTAAAGTCTTATAAATTATGGGCTATAATATATGTGAAATGTTAACAAGAGGAAATGAAATGTCGGAAATATCCAATCGGTATAATTATGCATTTTATTATACAATATTATTATTTTACAAGTCATACACTTCCACTGCAGTTGTTTTATTTGATAGCCAAGAAATTAAAATAATCATAATCTACACATTTTTGTGAGTAGAATGTTAAATCATATCACTCTGGTAATATTATTCAGAATAAAATATTACAATTTATATTTGTTTAAAATAAAATAATTAGTTAAACTATTTATTAGATTATAACTTAATAATATGGTCCTTACATATCCTCCACTATAAATTATTGTAGAATATTTATTTTGCTTTATTTGTTTGTCAATAATTTTTAATATTAACTATTAAGTTTACTAAATATATTACCCAACTTTTTCATAATATTATTCACTTAAATGTAATATCTCTACTGCATCTTATTATCTTAAACAGAATCACGATTTTAATATAGTAAAATATTAAACAACCGTGGCTTGTTGGTGAATAGTAATGATAAGGGAGCATAATGTTATTATTATTCGTAAATTATCTAATCAGAGATTATGTGAATAAATTACAATTTTCTTTAGTAATAATTGTTATGTCTTACTAGTATTTAAACTAGGCATATAAATAAAATCTATTTTAAGATATGAATTAAATTTTAAGCAGAAACTTGCCATCAGCTACCATCTTCGCCTCAGTTTACTCGGGACTTCTATTATAATATATTTTGTATCTAATCTATTAAATTAACATTCGTGATTTATTGAACTGTTTATTAAATAAATTCATAAATCATTAATTACAAAACAATAATTAATTTTCTTTTTTACTACATATTGAAATTATTACTGTTTGCTGATCAAAAATTAAAATATCATCGACTATACGTTTTAAAAAAGCCTATTAGGTACTGATATAATAAATTGTTTATAGAAAATAGTAATGCTATACAACATATTATTATGTTATTAATACTTATTATCCAGTTACATAATTGAATATTATTAACAAACATAAACATAATGAAACTTTATTATTTTTACGTTTTACATTTTACTTTTGAATCAATGCATAATTGTGTTTAGGTAATTTATAAGTCTTAATCGTTTTCATCATTTTAAATTTATATATTTATTATACGTAGAATTAATGTTAAGAATATTCTTCCTCGTTGAAATACTATAAACTATTACCTGGTCCTCGTTTTTAAACGTAAATATTTTTAACTGCACATATTACAACTTAATAGTATACAAATTATTATATTATTTCGAACAAAATATAAACTACTAAATAACAAGGTAGTTGGGTTATAGGTAAACCATAGATATAAATAGTGCATTCCATATCGTATAACTAAACGCTCGTCAATTTTTATCACATTTATTATTTTATTAATCATCACCCCGTTACTTGATAATTAATATGTATATACTGTTATTATTTTGTGAGATTAAACTATGAATATTACCGACGTGTTTTAAATAACTTTTAACACGGCTAATACTAGAAAATATTTGTTGTACTTTTTATACTCGTTACAATATATATTATATTATACTCGCTACTAAATAATTGTTTAATTGTAGCACATCAATTCTAGAAATAGATACATCTGAGAACAAAAAATAAAATCAATATAATAACATAATATTATTATCGTAGTAATTTCATTCTGAAGTCATCTAAATGTTTTATTTTTATTTTTTATTGCAGGAAGAAATGCAGTTATGATCCCACAAGTCATGCAAGCCCTTACAGTCCTGTGTGCCTTGTTTATTGCAAGTGCATCCGCTACACCATGCCCCCATCCGTGCAAATGTTTCACCACCGAGAATGGAATACAAGTAGCTAATTGTACCGACTTACCGGATCAAATGACGACCGCATGGCCACAAAAAATTCTTCGAATTCACTTCGAAACTGATCGTGCGTCAACGGTCATGTTGAAAAACAAGGCGTTCAAACACTTCCCGCGGCTTACGTATCTAGATATAACTGGAGGCACGATACACTACGTGGGAAATTTGGCGTTTGATGGGTTACCGGAACTAGTGGAACTCAATCTTGTAGGAACGGGTATTAGAAAACTACACCGAAATACATTCACGAACAACCGGAAACTGGCATTCTTGTCATTAAGTAAAAACCCTAGACTCTTTGTGGGTCCTTCATTCCTTGTGTCTGAATCTATAACCGAGCTTGACCTATCAGAATGCGGGTTGACCACACTGAAAAGTGTGTATTTCAAAAGTTTACCCAATTTAAAATACTTGTTCGCTACAAAAAACCAGCTCAAAGCACTCGGTTCACAATTTGGACCTTCCGGTGTCAAGTTTGTAAACCTTGCCCACAACCAAATTGAATACGTCTACGAAGACTTGGAAGCATATAAACGTTTGAGAACAATTGATCTTACCGGCAACCCAGTTAACTGCACGTGTGAACTTTCGGAAATTGATAACAAATTATCGTCTAGGGGCGTGGCTTTCGGAAATTCGATAACATGTAATAATACAGGAAAACCGTTGGGTGATATGTTTGAAGTATGTTCAGACAAAGAAATGATGGGAGACGACCCTATGGACATATACCAAGCAGATCACTTATTAAAAACCGATAAAAATACGATACGATCATTGGAAGAAATTGATGATTTTGGTTCAGGTTCAGGTAGCGGTGATGGTGAAATTACGATGATAGACATTAAATCTACAGCACATACTGAAATCGAAGACGTACAAAATAACACACAAATTGACGAAGTCAAAAACAATACACAAGTCGAAGAAGTAGTATTTACCAAAACTCACGTGGGTGATACATTTATAGTTCCTAAAATCGAAACGACTTCATTAGAACCCACTACTACTACCGTGGAAGTATCGTCCAAAGACAAAACGGACGACACTACTATACTCCCGAATGAGGAAGTAATGGTTCACGTTCAACCTTCGGTCAATCCATCCGATGGAAATTCATCCACCATGCGATCCAGCATGGACCGTGGAATTGTCTCTCAGACGATACAAGCGCAAGCGCCAGAAGACGAGGACAACGTCCAGACCCAGGTAGCCGAGTTCCTAAAGACTAATGTCTATATAGCTGGAACAGCGGCCATATTGCTGATAGTCATCGTGGCTATTGTGTACAAGGCCGTGTGTCTGGGAAAATCACGGAGTCACAGTATTGTGTCCAGCAATGATAAGTCCGTCGAGCTCAAAGATATAAAATACGAACCGGCCAACACGGAGGACGGACGTGACGATTCGCCGGCTAGTTCGGTGGAAGAGAACCTGCTGGGAGACCACGATAGCGATGACGAAGACGACAGTAGCGGCCCTAACGAAGACGATGCATTGTCTTCGTCGCCGGTAACCAATGGTCACGCTCAAAACGGTTTGTTGAACAGCGTCATGGATGCGGTGAAAAATAATGAGGCGCCCGCAGTGAGGACTACACCCGGCGACCAAGATGTTCCTACCAGAGTGATAGTGAAATTGTGTGAAACTCCAAAAGCCTCCAAGCCAATAACAATCAATAACGTCCATTAAGTACTCCACACAACATGAAGTAGCTCCTATATATTATTGGACGACGACGAAAAACACATATCTAAATGTAAAATTCATAGCATAATGTATGTTTACCATTTAAATGTATTAACGGTACCCCGTGTATAATTTAAGTTTTAACAGACCATTTTAAAATATAAACACAACAAAAAGCAAAACTATATGAATCAAATATCTCTGGTGTATAATAATATATACTAGCTGGTTGAGAATACTGCAACTGTCGGGTTCAACGGTTAACTATCGATCCTAATGGCGTCATTGTTGTTGTACATCGATGATTCGATTTATATATTTTGTTTCTTTTGTTTCTTATATATTTTGGTTAGATAGTACCTAAAGATATGTCATCCCGTAAATCTTAATATTTGTTTAGTTTTATAACATTATGATTATATGTTTGTATAATCAAGCCTAATCTCCTGGTTAAAAGATCATACCACACAATATCCATATTTTTAGAGGTTCAAAACACTGTAAATGTACATTTTGCTTAAATATTTAATATTTAATATTACTTTATTTATTGTTTTTTCTACTATTTATTTTTTAATGATCTGTAACTTATGTTAAATTTTAATGTAAATTGTTTTTAATGTAGGTATTATATACACTACGTTTATTTGTTTTTTTTTTTTTTTGTAAATAAATAATTATTATTACATTTTACAGGTTTCCAAAATGAATCAATAATGAATAAACTATTTTTAATTGTTCTAAGTACTTAAGAAATATTATATATTTTGTTTAAGAAGTTGGGTGCCTATTTGAATAAGAATTTCAACAGAACGATTGTCAACTTAATCACTAGTCTTAGAAAATGCATTAGTGATTACACCAGGGTATGGAACATGATACATACAAGTATACAACTAAGTGGATTGTGTGTGTCTATATGATAGGTATTATATTATAAACGTAGAAAAACACCAACATAGTGTCATAGTTAGATGCCATGAAAGTAAATTGTGCAATAATATTGAGCTCGTAAAGCTGCATAATATATTTGTATTAAATATACATACAATACACTTTTTAAACAAGTACCTGCCTATCTACGATCGTAAAAAAACATGTTTAAAGTTCCAAGTCCTGGACTGATATCGCAGACATAGGAACAGTTATTAAAAATATAGATGTATAATGGTTGAATCACATTCAACTTAACTATATAAGTGTAGTTCAAATTAAATAATATGTCAGCCGATGGACAGAATAACGTAGAATAAAATATAATTTTTATATACTATTGAATGATTTTTAGATTCTGAGCGGAGCGATAAACGTATTGATTTTATAATGATGTGTGTTTTTTATTTAGTTTTTTAGTTTTTTTAAATTTTTTTAATTTAAATTTTTTTTTGTGTCTGTCATTACCTTTTAGGACAGTAAAAATGCTTCAATTTTCTTCAACAGTTCTGATAGGAAAGTGAATCTAGTTGGTACTTAAGGGGGTCAAAAGTTCAAATTTCCCAGTAGTTTTCAAAAGCGCCGTGAAAAACAAATGAAAAATTAAGGAAAAAACGTGAATTTTTACGGAAAACCAATTTTCGACAAAATCGATTTTGGTTTTTGGTATAACTCTAAGAGAAATTACCGTAGAGACATGAAATTTTGACCAAATGTTTATATAAGCATTTTTTACACACCATACCATTTTAAAAATATTCTGACTTATTTTGAACTGTTAACGGACATTTTCAGTTTCCAATTTTTTTAGTTTTTTTTCTATAAATGTCAATAAAATTTTATCTGTTGGGTAAGAAATCTTGAAAATTTAATAGTAGGCTTCAAATATACAAAGGCAGATGAAAAATATTAAAAATCCGTAGTCACAATTTTTTTTTATAGGTAATCAAAGTTCACATTTTAACAAAATACGTAAAAATGACGAAAATGTGCAATTTATTTTGAGGTAGAAATTCATAAAAAATTTTTTTTTTAAATCTAAGGTTTGAAAATGTAATACAAAATTCCTCATAAGTTCGCCTAACTTTATCAATAAAAAAATGTTTATAAGCAAGTAAAAATAAATTTTTATGAGCATTTTAAGTTCAAATTTTTACAAGATTAGATATTCATTTGATTTCTCATGTAGCGATTTTCTTATTTTGTTGCAATTCAAAAACTAATAACTGTAGATGCATGAAAATTTCACTGAATGTTTATATAAGCAATTTCTATACACCATATAATTTTGAATATGCTTCCACTGTTTTTGAGCTTTTTACGGATCATTTGAAATTTCAATTTTTTTAGTTTTTTTTTATATAAATACCAATACATTTTTATTTGTTGGGTCAAAAATAATGAAAAATTTAATACAAGGCTCCTATTATATTGCTACAATAGCAATTGAAAAATATTAAAAATACATAGGCATACATTTTTTTTATAAGCATTTAAAGTTCGAATTTTGATAAAATTCATCAAAATCTCGAAAATTATCAATCACTGTAATTAAACAATTATAAAATGGTCAGTTTTTAAAACTAAGGATTGAAAATTTAAAATAAAGATTCTAATAAATAGTACATACTGTAAACAAAAAATCTAAAAAATATTTAAACACAGTTATTTTTTACTGACATTTTAAGTTCAAATTTGGATGAAATTACATATTAAAATCAATTTTAACGAGTAAAAGTATATAATATTATAATATTTTTCTAGCATCACTGATAATTTTAGGTTATTAATTAAATAATATGAATAATATTAATTCAATTTAGCAGTTACCGTAAAATAACAATATCAATATAATTTCAAATATCCTAGACTGACATACCGTCTCCGCTCAAAATCGTTTTTCATATACAATGATATTATATCATTGAATTCAAATTTAATATCATCCATTATACAGTGATCGAGTAGTTATAACCTACTGTACAGCAGAGCGACATCCAATTGACTCCCTTTTTACTTTTTTTTTTTTAAAACATTCAAGTAACGAATAACACTCGTCTAATATTAATATAACATTATAAATTTGATCAAATATGTTATTTCTACATAACTCGTCGTTCTAATGACGTATCGGTTACAAATATCGATAATATTGTTATACATTTGAGGATGTCAGAACCGCATGACATTGTTTAAGTCTACTATAATACAACTAATGCATAACATTATACTATTATTATCGTAATATTTTATGCTCAAGAGTGTTTCAATGTATAGTTGTTACTTGGTATTACTAGAGTAACTAGGTAAAAAACTAGGAGATGAGAAGGGAAAAATAGTTAATTTTCCAATATCGAAACCTAGCCAATTATTGTTTGTTTTTACACATAACTACATAGGTAAGACTTAAAACTAATTTTACGAGGCTTGGAAACAAATCGTAGTTACCAGCTACCGGAGCTACCCATATCGTTAAATAATAATATTTTAAGTACAACATAATAGTTCATAAAAAATAGGTGATTTAATACTTGTTTGCAAAAAAAAATATATAATGCGACGATAATCCTGCAATCATAATTCATGAAATTAATTGTGTAATTGTGTTAGTTTTGGTTAACCAGATGATGTGATAATGTTGACAATAGGTACTTCAACATTATAGTATTTATATTATATTAAAGAAGAAATGTGAAATAACTAATGTTGTTATTGCAATAATTTGAGGGAGAAATATGTTTATTTTATAAATGCATGTTAAATATTATGTGGTATTCATTCTATAATGTAGAAGACATTTAGGATTTCTACAGCTGTTGACATATCTGGTGGCAGCAAAATGACACCTTTGCCCCCGATAAAATTTAAGGGGGGCAAGTTCTGTATAATATATTATTTTAGGTTTAAGAATTATACTATTTCGAAATGCTCACGACTCGCTCAAAAATGTAGAATACCTAATGTATTTGTAAAGAAAACCAATGCGCTGAGAACGCAGATACTGTTTTTTATGTTTAATAAATAATGTTTATAATTAAGACCATTCACTCTAATCAATTATTATTATATATAGCCAACAGATGACCGCACAAAATTGGAATTGCCCAACGAAAATTTTCCAAGTTCGTTTGTAAGACGGAGACAACCATACATACCTACGTAATGTGATATAATATGTAACGTACCTAAACTCTTAATTAGTTACACGTTTGGTTGGTTATCATAACGATATTATAATATTATCTATATAATCCATAATTGCGCGTTTGGTTTAGTTGGAACTAATGAAAATGATAAAATACTCTAACCAGTATAATATTAATGTAGAACTTTTGCAAATTGGCAAAAATCTATAGCTATACTTTATTGTTAATAATAGAATTATAATATTGCAAAGTGCAAACATATACAGTTTATCACGAGCCCTGTGTGTGCGTGTATTATAATTTATTGTACCTACCTTATATACATATTTTAATGTTCACCATTCAAGTGTAATAATATAATTACATTATAGATCAAATCGAATTAGATACGATTAAAAAAATAAAATTGTAATCATATTTGTTGATAACACATTAACGTTAAATAAATTCGGTTCATGTATCTACAGTAAATCAATAAAAATAAAAATAATAATTGCAGAAACTACTTATGATTATCATTCGTTTTACTGTATAATGTGTATGGGCTGTGCTTGGGCGATTGCAGGGTCGTCGCGCGGGACGTACAAAGTTCGAAAGCTAAATTATTTCTGCAATGGTGATTTTGAAGTTTAATAATAATTAATATCATCGTGTTATCAATTATTAATGGCATGCTGTTTTGCAGCTAACCAATTTCAGACAAGGCCTCGTTTTAACTGAAACGACATTTTAACTTTTAAGTAAAGCCCAAATTTATATGCTAAAAATAACGTTAAATTACCTACATGATGCGGTTAATATAATTTATGCATCAAAGTAATATTGTTATAACATGTGATGAAGGGTAAGCACAAATAAATAAATATACATTGTATGTAATAAGTACCTTAAAAGGTTAGGTTAGGTTAGGTTAGGTTGTATATACATAACTATGTTTATATATATTTGCGAAAAATGGTAAAATATTTTTAATTTTAAAGGTGTTTTTAATTTATTACGAAATAATATTTAAATGGCGTTCATAGCAATTATTATACATCTGGCACTCTATAAAATATATTCACAAGATTATAAAATATTTGGCCGGCCGATGATCGTTTACGATTATCATTGGTTCAAAATTATACGAGCATAATAACCCGTAATATAGATAATACATTATATAAACATTATACCTAATAGAAAATTGTATCTATAATTATTAAAAACATATTGAGTGAAATCCAAATCTTTTTATCTAATGCAACGTTTATGTAGTGTAATTATATAATTAATATATCCAACATATAATATTACTAGCTGAACCCGTGCACTTCGTTGCCCTTAAAAATTGGCAACTTTTAAAAAAATTATGATTATTCAACTCCTATTGGGTATAACTCGCTGCAGTAAGTGCAACTTAGCCACCCTGGTAAGCAATCCGACTACGTCGGATCACGGACAAAGTTCAATAACTCGATTTGATGAATGAATGGCAATCAATAATAAATAAATACTAATTTCTGCTGTTGACTGTAACCAATGGCAACTATTTATAAAATAAATAAAATAAAATATCGAATTTCCATCGTGAACCTCAATATCCCTGTTTGAGCATCTATTTAAAATTTGAATTTCGGCAAATCCTTTCTTATTGCACGGTGAAAATATGAGAAGAACTTCTAGTCAAAATTTCAAGTCCGTACGTTGCGTAGTTTTTGAGATACAGCGATCAGTGAGTGAGTGGTATTTGGATTTTATATGTATAGATAATGGTAGTTAACACAAATAATAAACAAAAATATGCAAAACAAAACTCAAAAAAATTAAACACCGCCGTGATTTAATGCTGCCCACAATAGCAGACGTAATCCAAAAGTTTGCTCACAAACACGAGACAAGGCTAGATCATCATGTCGATCCATTGGCCATTCAATTATTAGATAACTCCAAGGACATTAGACGTCTTAAGCGTCTGAAACCATACGATTTAATTTAAGATTTTAGATTAAGGCAGGCGCCACTTCATTGGAAGTGACTCCATCTCAGTGTAATATATTGTATATATAATTTATATCTAGTATGTAAAATATGTATACTTGTCAATCATATTTATAAAAACCTTTGAGTCGTTTAAATAATAAAGCCTCAGGGCATTTAAAAAAAAAAAAAAAATTAAACATGGAATCTCATCAGAATTACAAAACGTTAACATCAGAATCATTCTGAGTTAAAAATATGCACGGCAATCCGGGCCCTAATAATTATAAGTGCATGTATTCAAAACGTTTTCAAAAAACTATAAGGTACCTGTGGTACCATCAGGTCAATGCAACGAATCGATATCAATGAGTCTAAGGTATAATACGCTGTACACGATTGTGCGTATTGTAATTAAATTCTCTTCAATCGATTTATGTGTCGATGGATGAATTTATTGGTTTTTAAGTGTTTGAAAATCACCGCGGCTTAATGCGAATTCCTGTGTGGTTACAAATCGCGTCAACCTACCGTC
The DNA here is from genome assembly GCA_027563435.1 of Nasonovia ribisnigri. Taxonomy (NCBI): domain Eukaryota; kingdom Metazoa; phylum Arthropoda; class Insecta; order Hemiptera; family Aphididae; genus Nasonovia; species Nasonovia ribisnigri. The sequence continues at coordinate 666,331 of JANEHU010000253.1, read as the reverse complement.
CGCAGCTGTCTTCAATCATCAATAAATTAATAGTTATTTCGATGGAAATCCGAAGAGATAGACCTATTTATTGGTAGCAACGTGGAAATGTGTTATATGATATGTGATATAAAGTTTCAAGCACCTATATGTATGGTTATTCGTTTTTGAAGTAAAACAAAATAAGAAAGTCAATTTTGTCCAAAACGGTCTTTACATAAAAAATTATATTTTCCATATTTTATTTTAAAAATGACTAATAAAAGTATGGTAGGTTTATTTACTTTTGACCCCCCCCCCAAGTTCCATTTAAATTTACTAACCTACCAGAAAAGATATTGAAGTTGAAAATTGAAGAATTTTTACTGTTTCAAAAGGTATGAACAAACACGAAAAAAAATCACACCATCCACTCTAGATTAAAAAAAATTGCATATATTATACTAAAATTCCACGTTATCCATGTTTTATATTTAAAAAAATAATTATAAACCAAAACAATCAAATGTTGGACAAATTTTCAACCGGATAGGTGAACGTAACTTCAGGCGCCCTATTTTTACTTAGGTAGGCAACTTGTCTTTGATATTTGCTTATATAGTTGTTGTAGGTTTTAGTTTTATAAATAATTATAAATATTTTTATTGGGTGGAGTTAAGCAAATTCCTTATGTCTCCCAGTTCGATGCAATTTGTTATTACTTATTGGTACTCCTCCCTTAACTACTGGGTCAATTATATTCATTAAACTTGAATTATATTATAATATCAATGGTGTACCCACGGGGAGGTGAGGGGGAAACAGGCCATGCCCACCCTCTAAATCAGTCATATTATTTTGAGAGATAGACGTTTAGGCACATTGACCTATAAAAGCTAACACGTTTGAGTACAAATAGACACAACGTTTGGACACATCGAATAAAAGGTAGCTTATAATAATTATTAAATATTAAGTAAAATTATTTTACTTTGTAAATAAGTCTAATCAGATAACGTTTGTGTAAACATAATATACGATCTAAGACTATAATCAATAATTACACCTATATCAATACTATATTATTACTATTTTTTTTTTGTATACTTTAAACGGGCGAACCCAGTTACAATTATTATAGATATACGTCTAGGATTACATAATACAATAATAATAATATTTATTATCACATCAACACTAATCTTAAAAGTTATAATATAATATATGAGTTAGGAGTTAGGACAGATGCCTTGTAGGTTATAGCCATAAAAAATCACTAAATATTCACTTGAATTACTCAAATATGCATTTATATTTTATATGCAAAGGAAAAAATATAGATAAAATAGGCATTTAAAAAAAAAAAAAAAAAAACAAGAATATTTTTATTTATTTTTTGCATTTTATTTAACTGAGTTCATTATTTTGAATTGTTTAAATTTATTCCACGTGTTACTACTTTAACTTTTAAGTATTGAATTTTATAATAATTTATAAAAATATTAAGAAAAACGTGCGCCTGCTGCAAGTCAAAACCGTATGATATGACAAAAATTAAAAATAAACTTATGTTTTGGATGTATTATTCAAAATAAAAACGTCAGTGGAAAAAAAATTGATAAAATTATTTACTAAGTTAAAATATGTTTCAAAAAATACAAAATGGAAGAAATATTTAAATTGCAAAACTAGCTTTACCAGAAACGTATTTATTTTGTAATTTGCTATTTTTGTGACTGCGTAAAACAAATATGCAAATGCAACAATTCCACTGCCCTATGCCCCTATAATATGACTTTGTAGATTTCTTTATTCATTCAATCACTCAGTATCTCAGTTTGATTCTAAACTGATCAGTACAAATCATGAATGTTAATATTAATGAAGTTTTTGAAATCCGTCGTGGTAAAAAGTTGGTTATAATTGGTAATTTTTATTAGAGTGAATTTAGAACAAATAAATACGAATCAAATCTTTTTATTATAATATACTCTAAACGTAACTGTAACATAACATGTATTCATTAAAAAAAATGTTAATGAATTTAATCTTGACAATGATATATTGATATTAGGAATTAATATTTATTATTTAAATGACATCGGTCTACGTTTTGTAGTAAAAAAATAATATTGAATAAATATAACTTATAAGATAATGCAGGTAAATAAAATAAAATACGATTTTTGATTTTAATAGATTTAGTATTTTTGTAATGACCTTATGATTTAATATATGTAATATTAAAAATATTTTTTAATTAGTTGCAAAAAAAAAATTTAGGAAAAATTAAGAACCAACCTCGTCATGGTGTCTCCTGGCCCAGGAGTCCTGGGTAATGATAATAGACTCAAAAAAATAAAATAGATAAAATGTGTACTTAAACTTATTGGTTCCCAAACGTTTGTTTTTTTTTAAGTATGATGTACCTATACGTTGTATTCATTTTTGATTGTATGAAAAAATATAGGAACTCGCGTCGTATGCTATCTACTTGAAAAATGAATCTACCACAATTGTGTGTTGGCGTTGTATGTTATCTACCACGCAATCTGTAGAGATTGTAGGTGTCGTCTAGGCATCTGCGCATTATTACATTAAAGAACTTCTTTTCATGTCTTCAAAAAACTGGTCAAAAAGATTCTTTGATGCATTGAGTGAACGCCACCACTCTTCCATCAACTGCCGTTCCAATAAGTTAGTGGCACCACGTGTTTTTATGCCATATTTTACTTTGACGCGTCTCCACGTAGACTCTATAGATTGGGTATTGGCCCCTGTTTCTTGGGTTTTTCCCTTTTAGTAGAACGATTGCGTACGTTTGTACTATTGCGTACCTACGATTTCACATTACGAAAGGTCCATACGCAATTTAGTATCATGCGCAATCGTAACGCACCCGTAGATATCACCCGAAAGGTAGATAGCATATAACGCGATCAAAGTACATGTAGATAGCATATGACGCGAGTTCCAAAATATATAACTAATTGCGTGGTCCCAATTGTTCTCCCAATTTGCAAGTAAAAATATATTTTTTTGGCCGATCTTGTTACAGCCATTTTTTTTTTTACAAATAACCACTATAGAAATATTGAAAAATTGCCATTGAGGAGCTCTTTTTAATTGGTTTGGTTTGACATTGACAATATTTGTGTTATAATTTGTGTTCTTATTTTTTTGCATTCATCAGATAATAAAGCGGTTACTGTTTTTTTTTTGTTTTAACCCTCTCTATTCCAAAATCCAGTCCACGCCACTGTATAATAATTAAATAATCATTATTATCTGAAGGTTACTTATATGCTACTTATAAGTTTATAACACAGATATTAACTACTAAGTTTGGCATTTCTAAATGCTGTCATAAAGTAATTATTATGATTAATTATTATACATCTACACAATACAAATAATAAATCCGGACTGACTAACCCACGTACAGCCAAGACTATTAAAGTTGGATATATAATATTTTCATGGTACTTTCGTACCACAATGTAAGGGTGCAAAAATAAATCATTTTAAAAAATTCTCATTTTAAAGATGGGCTCACAATATGGGGAAATAGATTAAATGTTTTCAATTGCAAGATTTTGGATTGCCCCCCCCCCCCCAACACACATGCTATCATAATCAGTGCGTTGGTTGGTGGTCAGAAAAAATAAATAAAACCTCATAGATATCTTGGAAGGGAATTCTGAAAATTGTATAATAAATAATAAAAGTATATTTTTTACGTCATCTAGTGATAAAAGTGAGTACTGTTTGGTGATGGATTTTCGAGTTGTACATAAACAACATTCAAAATTAAACCACAGATGTCTCTGGCCTCTGCAGTCATTCATGACCTAACGCACATTTTAAAAAGTTAAAATTAACTTAAACTTTTTAACTATTATGCCCAGGCTTGAGATTTATAATCTAGGAACGAATAATACTGGAAAGATCCAGTAAACAAAATCTTCAAAACATTTTTGTTATACTTCTTGGCCAAAATTTCCTAAAATAAATAATTATTTAAAGATACTATGATAAATTGTAGATACTTTAATTATAGTCATAATCTTGGAGTTATATGATCTGTTAATTTAACTAGGTAACGTCACATCGGTCATCGGTACCGTAGCATAATATACTTATTGTGGACGGTACATTTTAATTTTTTCCTTTGGGTGAGTACGATAGTCGTGAGACTTATCATTAAGAATTGACAACATACATAATTATTATTAAAGTAAAATAAGCACTATAAACGCAATACTACGTTCGACACACTCATCAAGATGTCCCGGCGGAACATTTCCATTCCTATTCGGCCTTGAACATAAAAATAACTCTACGAGAGTTGTAGTAAAATATATCAAACCGGTCTCATTATGACGGTCGACGGTCGAGTGTTCAATATTGTAAACGCGCATTTGGTGGACGTCCGTCCTGAACACGATTTAAGACTGGAGTGCACGATTAAAGATATACTTATATCTAATATATAATAATATTCTGTGCTTATATCTTTACTTACAAGTTACAGTATATCTTAAACTTTAAAGGTTTAATCGTGCTGGAGAGTCAGTTTGACGGTCTCCTTATCACAATTCGTTGTATCATCTTGTATATTGTACGTGATTGTACTATCTTCATTCGTGCGTTTAATAAAATTGATTATCTTTATCTATACTATTATAAAATAGTGCTGGTATAAGATAACATTTTACGTCTGAACAGTAAACATTTGATCGTGTTATAGGTGCGTAAGGTTTTAAAAATGACTTATAAACTAACGTACTTCAACTTCACTGCTTTGGGCGAACCCATTCGATTCCTGCTGTCTTATTTGAATATTGATTTCGAAGATAATCGTATCGAAGTCGAACAATGGCCATCAGTCAAACCCAGTAAGTAATTTAATATAATATTGTGAAGAGTATTATGTTACTATCTATTGATATCCATTTGGTTATAAAGATATTTATAGTTGAAAACAAGTTGATTCATTTTTTTTAAATTACCATCTGCATTGAAACCAGGGAAACTTTAAAATTAATTATAAATAGTTTAGTAAAAATGAAACCCTACTGTTCCTCTTCTTATCACTTACTAAAATACTAAACATCATACAGGTCAAATCAAATTGGTGAATTTTATATAGTGTAATTTATAGTTTCATATTTTGAGTATTATGTTTTTCTAGCCATCCCGTTTGGTAAACTCCCGTTGTTGGAAATTGACGGTAAAGTATTGAATCAATCTACGGCCATCTGTCGTTATTTAGCTAAAAAGGCTAATTTAGCTGGTAGCGATGATTGGGAATCTTTATTGATAGATATTGCCGTTGATAACTTTCAAGATTTTCGTCTAAGTAAGTATTGGTTTCTTTGTCTATGTACCTACACTGAATTAAATATTTAAAGTGTATAACATTATTTTTAAAGATATTATATCATATTGGTATGAGCCAAATGAAGAATCTAAAGCTGCAAAATATGTTACATTGGTCAATGAAACTATTCCATATTATATGGAACGATTTGAAAACACTGTTGTTGAAAATAATGGATACTTTGTAAACGGAAAGGTAAAAAATGTATTAAACCTAAATAACTTAGTTATTTGTACCTAATCTAAATTATTTTATAGAGTACCTGCTTACTTAATTTTGAAGTAATTTTGTAACACCGTGTTATTGAGATACTGATATAGAGAATGAACAGATTTTAAAAACTTAAAATTATGTTAGTTGTAAATCAGTTATTTCAATAGGCACTGCTCTGTTATTATTGAAATACATTTTGGTAGGTCTATTTTAAAACTGGTAAAATGCAACTGAAAATACTGCCAAATTTATGATCAACTATACTATATGTATCTGAAAATTATATAGGTAGATAATCCAAAAATTGTCAGATTAATAATATCAAAATTCAAGATTAACTATTTATTAGGCTTCCATTTATTTTGTTGCATGCACGCCGTGCAGCTAGTATTAAACATTTTACCCGGGCTTACGGTGCAGTTTTTTTTATTTTGGTTATTTTGTTAGGGAGTCATGATTTGAAATTTTATGTTTATTTATACATATTTAAGTACTAAGAAATTGCAGCTTACCTATTTAGTTTTATGTATTGTATTTAATTACTATATAATACATACTTAAAATATGAAAAAATAATTTCAAAACATACAAAAATAATAGATTTCTTTGACAGGTATTTAATAATTTGTCTTATAATATAAATTTAACCAGCGATTTAAGCATTGTTCATATAATATGATTTTATTATAACTATATCAATGTTATATTATATGATTACAATTTATTATCATAATGTAATTTTAAATAAAATGTTATAATATATTATAACCAGTAGGTACCATAATTTGTGTGGATTGTTTTTATGCATAAGTGTACCTATATTTACTTAAATGTAAATAATTTAGATTAGTAAGTAATTCAAATAAAAATACAATTATATGTTTAAATTAAAGCTGGTTAACACTTAACAGTATTGTACATGATGCATATTCTTTTTTTCAGTTATCTTGGGCCGATTTATTCTTTGTTGGAATTTTGGACTACTTACAATTTAGAGCAAAAAATGACTTCTTGAAAGATCGTCCTAACTTACAAGCTCTCAGAGAAAAGGTATTGGCAGTACCCAAAATTAAATCATGGATTGAAAAGCGACCATTAACTTTTGAAATTGCATAACATAGTTGCCTTTATTAGACATATCATACCCACGGTTAAATTAAATTAAGCATTACCTATTTTAATACATTTTAAGTAACATTCAATGTATAAAAATAGACAATAATTAAACTCGCATATTATAATATCTAAATTGAAAACTAATGTAGTCAACATGCCACAGATTAATAAAGTAAAAATATACACTATGTCTTGTCGTCGTACTGTTTCAAAAAAAATAATTAACAATATTGACCTACAGTTAGTTTCTACAGTATGGACCGTCCCCTGCCCGATTTACACATAATTATAATAAAAAAACACACATTAGGTATAGTGAATATTAAAATATTTAATACCAATGAAAGGAATGTACGTGCTAACAATAAACAACAAGACTAATGTAATCATGTATAATAAAAATACAGATTATACAGATTAAAACACAGTTATTTTTTATTATATTTTACATAATAATTAATAATATACAGCAATAAATATCTACAATAATTTGGCATCCATTATCTATAACACAAAATCAAATCTTCCTTTATTGAGACTTAGCTGATAGATAACTATATGGTGTTATTATTATGGGTGATCGGTGACATGCCAAAAGGGCCTGTTATTTAGCCCGTTATAATAATACAATTTTAAGAGAATATTATATTTATTAATAGTCGTAGTTCACACGCCAATATAAAATATTTACTTCTATGATACTTACTGTTTTTAAGTTTCTTAGATAGGACTTAATCCTCTTTAAATGTGTCAAACAAATTACTAAATAAAGATAATTGTCTAATATATTGAAATGTGAACATTTAAATTATAGTGACCTCAACTATTTCAACACACATTTTTTCATTTGCAGAGAAGTATGAATATTTAAAATTATTTTTTCGGATTTATACTTCTATGTTACATTATAAGTAATAAATGTAACTTAGTATAACAGCTTAAAATTATTACTATTTGACACTTGTAAGTTGTAACAGTGAAAATAAACTATTATCATGCACTTAAAAGTTCGAATAAATAACTGTTGACTAGGCTGACCTACAGAAATGTTCGAATGTAAAATGAGTATAATAACACAATAAAAGTACATTCAAGCATATTATAGTACAAGTATTTTATTCAATATTTCTAAATGACAAATTACAATTTATGAATACGCATTTATAGATACAATTATTTATAATTTTGACTATTGGCCAATGTGTTTCGCGGTATTAAGATGAAACATGGAAGGGTCAATAATTGTAATCAAAACGAACGCGGGATCGTGTACTTTATTTTGTCCCCCACTAGTACCGGCACTAATACTTTGGCATGAGAAATCCGCTCGTTTGATGACCTCGTGTTGTCGGTTTGTATTTTTTTTATTTATTATTTTTATTAAATAAAGCCTCGGTGACTATGGCCATTGGCTGAATTGAAATAACACGCGTATACACTTTAATTTGATTACATTGAGAACATAATTACAAATACAAATTACAAACTATTAATTAGATTGGATTTAAGAATAAATGTTGCTTCTCACAGAATGTTGGATATTCCAGCTTTTCGCGTCGCTCTGTTTTGAATGTAAGGCATTCAGTTACGATGTGTTTACGTTCGTGAGGGAAACGCCACAACTGCAGGCGCGGTGTTTAGAGGCCATGCCCTCTCCTCCTAGACATCGTAAATTAGTAAATTACTTATAAATAATAATTTCTTGTTGGTCTCTTAAGAGGACGCCACACCCGCATGTGTTGTCTCCGTCTTACAAATGTACAACATAGGTACCTAGCAAAAACTGTTTTGCGCGGGACAACTTTTATCTTTCTGTGTTTGTAGTAGTGGCTCCAAAATATCTGAACATATTGGGTAGAAAATTACCTAGCAACAGCGTGGCTATATTTTAGATACCTAACATAAATGCAATAAAAGTTCGCTTGTAAACATTTCGTTTTTTGTTTTTTTTTTATTTGCTTATATAACAATTGGATAGTGCTATTAAAATAAAAGCACGCTGTTGCACAGATAAAGTTCTTCTTTACGTGTTGTGATAATTTGGTGATTCTACAACAAATTATGGTGCGAGAAAAGTTGTCCCGCGCAAAACGGTTTTTGCTATGTTGTACATTTGTAAGACGGAAATAACACATGTGGGTGTGGCGTCCTCTTAAGTAGAATTTTTTTACCAAAAGGATATTGCCCGGGGGGGGGGGAGGGGCATATCATGCCGGGTGGTTCTTTGTTCGATTTTACCTTAGTAAGTATTTGCTCACCTACTGTGGTATATATTATACATATTTATTATTCTTTGATGATAGGTAAAAGACGAGGGATATGATTGTTGTGAATAATAATAATATTATTACGACTGCACAAATTCAATCTATGTATTTTAAATTCTATAATATTAAATTGCGCACCATAACGCGTTTGCGTGATTGAATAGCCTTAGAACATCTTGACGTTTGAGTCTACAACTCAGAATCTTTGCGTGAAGGTGTAAATAGCACGATCTTATCCTTAACGACCTTAACACGCTGATGGACAGTCCACACTCCACAGAGTCTATATTATAATAATATTATAGTGATGATATAAGAAATCTAGAAAGTTGAATTATTATAATGTAAAATCTGTACCTCGGAATAAAATAAAATAATTTAAAACAAAACAAGTTCATTTGATGAAGCAGATTTTGTGGACTTTAATTTAGTAAGTGTATGAATATTGAATACCTTTGTTATTAAGGAATGCAGAATGCTTATATTGTTTACTTGTTCGTCGAGGACGTCGCACCCGCATGTGTTGTTTCCGTCTTACACACGTACGACATGGCAAATTTTCGTTCGCTAGATTCAATAGAGTATTGTCAGTTTTTATATTAGAGTGAATTGACCTATTATCAAACTTTAAGGTAACAATATTTTATGTGTTCTCTCGTTGGTTTTTTACGGTATTTTAATTTTTACACGAATTATGATCATTTTAAAATATTAATACTTTACATACTCATATCTCACTTAAAAATTGAAATATCGTAAAAGACCAACGAGAGAACAAAGATAATGTTATTACTTCAAAGTTTGATAATAGGTCAATTTACTCTAATATCAAAACTGACACCACCCTATTGAAACTAACGAACCGAACACATTTGGTATGTCGTACGGCTACAACACGATTGCGCAAATTTTCCTTTTTTGACCCGACTAATTACACCACGATTGCGCAAAAAATTTGCAACACGATTGCGCCCCGATCCCTTTTTACCTGTTAAAATCACAACACCATTGCGCACCAAATGATATGTGTATTGTGTATAATATACTATAAATAATAATTTATATACAACATAAAATAATGTATACATACAATACATACTTTCTATAACTTGCATATACATATTACATGCACTCAAACTATAAATTCACAAAATGCTCTTTTTCAAAATGAAAATATATAGTATTATAAATTATATTAAAGTCAATATTATTTGTTTGTTGATATTATATACATTTACAAAAATTAACGAGTGAGCATTGGTATTTATTTTTATTTTTATAATTTTATCTGATCGTTGACTTGGTGTAAAGCAATAAATTAAGATAATAAAGATAATATTTTCTTAATAAGCGATATCATCATATCGGTGTTGGATGTTGGTATTTAAGACTTATGTTTCATTCGCAATTTGTATCGCGTATAGAGTGAACGTATATAGACATATAGTGTAACGTGTATAGTGTCAACCAAGCCAACGATGATAATTTGTTGACAGTCCTAACCCTGTAATAATTGGGAAGGAAAATTGTGAATTAATAGGTAATAAGTTTAAGTCATATACCTAATAACTAGTTATATGGTTCAAGTGCATGTATAGGAAAATGTATTGTACGTATAACTTATACATTATTTTATGTTGTATATAAATTATTATATATAGTATATACACATATAATTTGGTGAGCAATGGTGTTGAAAATTTAACAGGTAAAAAGGGATCGAGGCGCAATCGTGTTGCAAATTTTTTGCGCAATCGTGGTGTAATTAGCCGGGTCAAAAAAGGAAAAATTGCGCAATCGTGTTGCAGCGATGTCGTACGTGTGTAAGACGGAGATAACACATGCGGGTGCGACGTCCTCTTAATTCGAATTATTGTGAAACGAACATTTTTTAAATGAATTTTAAGTTTAATGAAATTAGGGACGTTAAACATTTTTACAAATTTTATAAATTTATTTAAATATTGTTATTTTAACGTTCATTTCAATTTGATCTTATTATTAGTTTATAATACAAAATAATGTTGAGTGGTTTAACAATTAAATAAAATAAAGTGTATATTTGAATACTGAGCTAATATATGGTATGTATAATAATATTAGAAATACGCATTATTCACTCTGAGTTCCAATATCAAAATTAATTAAAATATTTTTAGTTAAACAAAATAATATGTTTTTTTCAATTAAAAATAAAAAACAAAATATTTTGGCATAAACTTTTCAAAACTTTGAAATAACGTAAAACCAGTAGGTAATTTATTAAGTTTTTTTTTTTTTTTAATTGCTGATTTATTTACTAACAATGTTCTTTTAAATTCTGAGTGGAGTGATGAATGTATTGATTTTACAATGATGTGTGTTTTATTTTTATTTTTGTGTCTGTCATCACCTTTTGGGGCAGTAAAATTGCTTTGATTTTCTTCAACAGTATCTTGTTTGATGAGAAAGTTAATCTATTTGGTGCATTTGGGAGATAATTTTTTAAAATTCCCAATAGTTTTCAAAAGCGAAGGAAAAACGGGAATTTTTACGTAAAATCGGTTTTCAGTAAAATTTTGAATTTTAGTATAACTTTAAAACAAATGACCGCAAATATATGCAATTTTCACTGGTTGTTTATATTAGCATTTTCTACAGACGATATCATTTTCATAATATTTTGAACTGTTTACGGATATACTCAGTTTCCTATTTTTTTTAGGTTTTATGTCTATGAATGTCAATTAAATTTTATTTGTTGGGTAAAATAGCTTAAAAATTTAATACAAGGATCCTAATATATTGTTACAATGACTCTTGAAAAATATTAAAAATCTATAGTCACAATTTTTTTTTATAAGCATTTAAAGTTCAAATTTTGGCAACATTGGAAAATCACTCCATTTCTCATCATGTAGCAATTTTCTTATTTTGCTGTAATTCAAAAACGAATAACTGAAGGTACTTGAAATTTATATTATATATTTATTTTATCAATTCCTATACTTGATAACATTTCAAAAATATTTTGTTTCGTTTTGAGCTATTTACGGACATATTATTTTTATAGTTTTTTTTTCTAACAATTTAGGTAAATATAAAATAAAATATCCACACTGACAAACCTTCTCAGCTCAGAATCGTATTTCGTATACAATGATATCATATCATTGAATTCAAATTTAATACCATCCATTATACAGTGGTGTCAGTGACCCACTATTGTAACCCACTACAGCAGAGCGACATCCACTTATCCGCCCTTTATTTTCTTTACATAATAAATACATAATATCGTAAAATATATAAACAGACACAACTACACAAGATTAACACATATAAAAAAGAACACCTCCAGTAATGTTATGTTTCAAACATAAATAATTGATAATATAATAACATAATTCAGTTTGGACTTAAACATACCAGGTTTAAAATATGTAGAACTTAGATTTACACTCGGTGCAGTATTACAAATACAAAAAATAAATGTTAAACGATTTTTATTGTATATAACATAAAGTATTTTATTCTATAGATATTGGTTTATTGCTTATTTTAGATAAAATATTATTATTATATCTGTTGACATTATTTTTTATTCTAATACAAAAGTATTATATTAAAACTCTGAGCTTTATAATTTACTGTAAACGTACCCAATCAGCTAAAGCATATTATAAGAAAAAAAATACATACCTATCTTATAAGTACATATAGGTAGGTATTATATTATTATTATTAAATAAAAAAACGTACATTTTATTATAAAATTCTTTGTACAGTTTGTAGTACCAGTGTGCATCTTGAATTACTGGGTAAGGAAGAAATAAAAAAGGAAATCAATTATTGGCATCTGATATAATACCATAATTCACTTGGGTAAAATCAATCTTACTAGGGCCATGTAATGAACTACCGTCTACCAGTAATTCCAAAATTAGTTATCATTTGAGTCATCAAAATTTCATGGAGAATACAGGTCTTTTGGCGATCCATGATTTAATTTGAGGTATTTCCAATACTTTTTTTTTAAGTGCTTGTAAATTCGGACGACCGTCTAGTAAATCCACTTTTGACAAAAAGGTCAGAAAATCTACAACAGCTACAAATTGTATATCAGCCAAGGACAACTAAAATAAATAAAATAAAATAATTCAATTAATATTGGTGAAATTGATAAAATATAAATAAAAACACAATTTTGAGTAATAAGATAAGATTATACTAAAATAAAATCGAAGTCTGTATATTTTATTAATATATTACGTACAATGAATTTTTTTGACTATCAACTAATCTCTGAAACTATTGGATCAATTGTAATACAAGTTATATCAATAGATTCTTAAAAGAAAAGATCGAAGGATATTAATAGCTACTATTTTTTAAACTTGTTTAGAATGCAGTTTGAACCATGTAAAAGAACATGGAAAAATAATATACCAATATAAGTGCTTTATCTAATCTGGCCATAGGTGGATTGCCCGGTCGAATTAGTTCATAATACAAAGTACACTCCGATACCGATTTTTCGGTGAACAGAGGTACCTACACTATAAACGAGATACATCAAGTATTTTATATTTGTTTATTTTTTCCAGGGTGAAGTCAGGTCATACGACTATTTAGACTACTATGTTTTGGGGCTGAATACACATTTTTTTTTTGTTTTTCACTGATTTTTCGTAAGTTTTTGTTGTTATAGTTCCTTTTTAACAATATTTATGATCTTAAATTTCCCTTGCAAAAGAAAAATATGGAGTAGCGTGATATGGTTTTTTGAGTATTTCTATTAATTAGCCAATATATTTTTACGTAGGTAATATTATGTCTTGGAATAAGTATTAATAATGTATTAGACACAGTTAATTTCAGCCTAAAATCAATAATTTAATTTATCTTAAGAGTTAAGATATAGTTTTAAATTTGCAGATAATTAAATTAGCATTACCTTTCCATTCACAAAGTATCCATTATTTTCACCCACAGTATTTTCAAATTTGTTCATATACAACGGAATAGTTACGTTTATTAAAGTTTCATATTTTTGAGCTTTAGATTCTTCATTTGGATCAAACGCTTGCATTGCAATAGCTTTGAAAATAATAAACAAATACATAATTTACATATTGTTATATATTCTTAAAAATCAAAACAATCACTTTTATATGTTACCTTGTCTCAAATCATTAAAATTATCAACAGCGATATCGATCAGTAAAGATTCCCATTCATCACTACCTGCCAATCCAGCTTTTTTCGATAAATAACGACTTATAGCTCCTGATTGATTCAATTTTTTACCATCGATTTCTAAAATTGGGACTTGACCAAATGGCATTGCTAAAATAAATAATAAATCCAGTTCAAATTATACAGTATATATATATATTTTTTAATACCTTGGAGGAATCCATTTGTTTTATTTTATTTATGTTTAATACTACATAATTTTAGTTTGATAACCAAATAAAGTATAAATTTATAAAAGTATATAACTACATAACAAACTTACCAACAGTTTGGTTAGGTAATACAATCGGTAGTAATTATTACGTAGTACGTAAGTTTTATCGGTTTACACCTACTATTAAATTTTTATAAATAAATAAATAAATAAAATTAAATATTGTAAGTCTTATACAAAAGTAAGAATTGTGATTATTGCAATGCATTCATTATACTAGGTATACCAATTATAATTAAAATGGTATCTCGTTAGTTTGTCCCTGTAGGTTAGGTGTTTATATTAAAAATATTAAAATTGCATATACACGATACAATTTTCAAATTATTTTGATTTGTTTTGAAGTGTTAAAGGACATTTTCAGTTTTCAATTTTTTTCTATAAATGTCAATATAATTTTATTTGTTGGGTCAATAAACTTGAAAATTAAATTCAAGCCTCTTAATATATCGTTTCAATGACAGTTGAAAAATATTAAAAATACATATTCATAATTTTTATAATTATATGATGTAAGTTAATTAAAATGTATGTATTTATTTAAAACTGTATGATTACTTACTGGGTTTGATTGATGGCCATTCTTCACGTTCGAACCTAATATCTTCAAAATCGATTTCCAAATAGGACAAGAGAAACCTGATAGTTTCTGCCAGTGCAGGAACATTGAAGTACGTGAGTTTGTACACGGCCATTTTTCTGCTGAAATTATGTCTATTAATTTCAAAAAAAGATTTACTTATTTCGTTAGTCGAATTATAATTGATCGTTTATTTAGAATACACCCGAATAATATTATTGTGTTTGATACTCAATGGTACATAATAATCAATGGTAATATTTGAATTATTTATATTTTTCAAAAAAATAATGAGTATACGATAAATTACAAAATACTTACAACAAAAAAATAACTTTCGAATAATATGGGCAATGAATGGATATCGAAGAAAACTGTAAACACTACTGTTTTGCTGGACTGTAAATATTACAATATTCTGTTCTAATGTTCGACCGTTCGTTTATATACTGCAAGTGGATGAGCGATTAACATATTATTATACTACCTGCTACAAGCCAAAAAACCTACTCTCATCCACTACTTATCATGGCTGTTGGCTGTATAATAATTGTCTGTCATTTATTTATTTAAACAAACCGGTTAGACGAGACGCATCATAATAATTTCGAGGCCGTTCGCATACGGCCACCGATAGGGTCAGAGGTGATGATTAGGAGAGCAAAATGGGAACATTTTCATTCTTTCCCACGTAATGGTTATTTTTACGATAGTTAGTGGTACTTGATTATGCTTACCGTCCATGAGATCATCAATCTCAAGTGGTCAATGACGACATTCGATATCAGTGTTAGATATCAAAATGTTATATTATATTTCATTATACAACAATAGAACACTAAAAAATTAATACAATTTGATACTTGTGAACGGTTAGTATTATATTAATATCAAATAGTTAACATAATTTACCCATTAGAGATAAGTTGATCAATAAAATATCCGAATTGTTATTTTGTAAAAATAAATAAGTTAATATTATATTATAGTTTACACCACCTTACTATTTTTTAACCTCATTTTCTTATTAATCTTAATAATATTCTTATGTTATATTTGTATATCTCAATACATATGCTTGAATACAAGTTTATTGCAGGTTGAAGGTTATTGAATGTTTTAAAAGTTTTTTTTTCTTGAAATAAATATTATGATAATTTACTACCTGTAAAATTAAAAAAACAATAAGTAAATTACTACAGTCGTTGCCAGATAAATTGAGCAGGCGGCGGCGGCGGCGCTTTTCGGTAGGTGTATCCCAAACTAGTCGTGGTGTGTTTCGATCGCGCGGCGTGCCTTAGTTATGTCACAAATTTGTTTATTATAAATATTATTATTATTATTATTGTTCTTTGTTATAAATGTCTCAAGTACGGAGGAGAACCCCTGGATTTTCGTTATCGCTCCGCTGCCGCCTGGCGCCTGCTCAATTTATCTGACAACGACTGTAGACTATTTGCTGCGGGATTTCAGAAATTGTACAAACACGATGAAAATGATGTTCAGTAAGACTACTAAGACTACTTCAGTTTGATTGTGCGGTTTTATGAAATGTAAATATTATTTGCATAAATACCTTATTGTTGTCGATATTAGTATTAATTTATGATTTACGATTTAAACATTTTAGTTTACTGTTTAGGTAGTTAGTTGAACTTCAATCAATTCAAAAACAGAGTTTATATATACCTAGGTATACTTAAATACTTTAAGCGGAATATACGAAGGGGTGTGTTATTCATATTAATAGTTAATTTGTTTTTGTTTTTGTTTTTGTTTATTTGTTTTCATTTAAAACAGAAATGTATACATATATGTAAAATTACAAATATTTATACATATTATAATTTGGCAATATTATAATTAGAACAATAAATTATCTTATATCAGAATAACAAAATTAATTTAATCTGTTATTTGATTATCAGACAATATTATATGATATATTTATCAATATATGATACAATACTCAGTACATTTGATAAAACCAATGTAAACTTTGTTTTCATTCTTAAGATTTTAGATCACTTTACAAGAAAAAAACATCATAATATTATAACATTCATTGGTAATTGGTTGGGAATTTGGGATACTTCTAATTAGTTATTGTGTTTGGACAGTTTGGTTGGAATAGGTTAAGTTAATACATTTAGCTCTATTGGAGCATAGGTGTATACGATTCCATATTTTTACCTTTTTATATTTGATAAAACCCGTGTTTTGCACAATTATTTTTTATATTATTGCATTAAATTATTATAGCTTAGAAATTAACTTATAGTATAATACCTATATTATATTATATTCCTATCACATCGTATTTTTATTTTTTTTATTGGTCTAGAGCCTGGCACCTATGACTATTAGCTTTTTTGTAGGGGTTACGATTGTAACGGTTGGTTGTCAACACGTGTATGTGTGGAAACCTTTTTGAGTTGACATGTTCTATAAAAAAAAAAATATCGCTATATCATAATTTAATTTATTGATATCGACAATTTTAAATATAAATATCGATATTTTGATTTTTATATTAAAAAAAAAAAAAATACATACAAATTAAAAATTGGGTGATAATTAAATAATTACATTTTCAAATTTAAAATTAAGATAATAGGTTATTAGGTTATACAATATAAATATGCCTTACATATTTAGTTTGCTGTTTAAATATTCCAATATTTTTCATCCACTGATGATAAAAATGTAAATTTTTCAAAACGCTTAGATTGTAATCGAGAACCACAGTCAGTTAATATATTACCAGCCAAAGAAAATAACCTTTCTGATGGTACAGATGAAGCCAGAACACATGCATATTTCAGTCCGACATTTGAAAGACATTTGTAATGACTGTTTTCCCAAAATTTAACTGGTTATGTTGTACGATCTTCAACGTTAGATTGAAGATATAATTGAATGGAAATTCCATTAGTACGAAAAGTCATCTTACTTGTGTTGCTAAATGGTTAGGGCATAAGAATACTGAGACAATTGGTAGTGTGCATACACAAATATAAATTATAATCTTAGCGTTAGCCCCCCCTTCTAGCAAGCCAAATTTACGCCTATGAATGGAATGAGTCACTTGTACTAGAAAGACTTTGCTGTGAAACATGCAAAAATATAGTGGTAGGTATTACCCAGTGGTATATCAATATTATCTTATACTTAAGATATCAAAACATATCGATATATCAAAGCATAAATATAGATATTTGATACTATCGATATATCAAGCACATACCTATTTTTGAGCACTAAATAATCGGGTGGTCATCCATCCGAGTACTAGTGGCAGCGGCCGTTGCTTACTTTCAATCACGTGGCGTGACTGATTTCAGCCACTGCGCCGCGCCGAGCCACCATTGTATTATTGTAAATTGTAATATTATAGTATAATACAGAAATATTAAATATTCAACTATATATACATAATTTAATACTTCAATACCCCATTATAAAATGTATGTAGTATAGAAATCGTTGTCAGTCAAACGGGGGGGGGGGATGAGGGTGGATAGATGCCCCCGTGGCCCCGTGACCTTTTTTTTCAATGTTTAATATTTATTAACCATAAATTATTTTTTTAATAATTAAACAGTGCTTGTTAAAATATCAGTCACCCCCCCCCCCCTCCCCATGAAAAAATCATTTGACCGCCATTGATATAAATTATATTATAATGATGTTTACCTACCTATATTTAGTGTATACTATGACGTGATATATTAAAGTGTCTACATCTCATTATTTTGAAAAGTTTAAACTTTTTTAAAAATATTTTTTCACTATTATAATTTGATGTAATTTCAAATCAAAATTTCTGTGAAACAATTTTATTTTTTATTATTTTTCATCGTTATCATTTTTTAGGTTTTTACATTTTTGAATGACATCATACATTTTTTATTCATATACTAAAGCAGAGTATTACACGGAATATTTCAGTCTATTATTGAAATCACTTGTAACCTTCTGTATACAGCAGAGCGACATACACTTACCCACTTTGTTTTATCATTATATTATATATTATAATAAATATAATGGTACGCATAAACACTTATAAAACATAACACCTCAAGTAATTTACTGATTCGAACATTATGACGTTTACTGATTTGAAATATGAAAAATTCAGATTATACTCGTAGATATAATTTAAGTACATTTAATACATATATGTAATATGCATAATATACGACACGATTTTTACTGTATATGCTACACACTATTGTAACATGGTCGGGGGAAACGACCGGTTAAATATAAGATATCTAGGGAGAGTCTTATTATGTATGTAATAGCCGTAGCCAGAGGTAGATGTTTAGATATCAGAATCTTAAATGTATGTAAATAACTAGGATTCAATTTCAGTTATTTTTAAGTTTTATTGTATACTAAACACTTATATGTATAAATGTATAAGGAACTGTATATTGTATTAAGTATTATCATACGTAATTTATATTTATATTAAATATCAATAGTTATTGAACGAATAATGAAAACATTTAATAATAATATTCAAGAAATTGGTAAATTGTAATTAATTACAACTTCAGTAGTCATACAATATTTATTATGATTGATACATAAAATGTATGTATTTATTTTAAATTGTTTAATTACTTATTGGGTTTGACTGAAGGCCACTATTCAAATTCAATTCGAAATTCCTTCAAAATTGATTCCCTAATAAGACAAGAGGAACCTGATAGGTTCTGCCAGCCAAAGAAAATTGAAGTACGTGAGTTTGAGCCATCTTTCTGCTGAAATTCTTTCTATTCATTTTTAAATTCACTACTGTAGTGCAATTATTACAGTAAATCTGTTCGGAACAAATCTAGTTTAGTGGCTGCTCGAATTTTATAATAATAATTATATAATTGTATTGTAATAAAAGTTAAAGTGAAGTAAGTAGTGTGGCATGATGGCTAGTTAAAGTAACATAAGTATGTATATTTTAGTGCCTCGCCCTTTGCCTGCTGGCTCCGGTCACTGAAAAAAATTGAAAAATTCGAGTGGGCGATAAACTATATTTATGCCATCTGTTCTAATGTTCAATTGAATTAGTTTATTTTATTTACTTATTTGAACAGATTAGAGAAGTATCACAATACGGGCATTATATGATAGCGGCAGAGGTAGTAATGAGAGTGGAATCGGAACACATTTTTCTTTCCCGCACAATGGTTATTATTACAATTTATTACAGTACAGCAGGTATTATAGATGCAGTCCATGAGATCATTAACATCGATTGGTCGATGTCGACATTAGATGTGATATAAGTGTTTTCAAAATGTGTGTTCTACATCGTAAACAATTAAAAACTTCAAAAACAATTTAATATACTTGTATCATTTAATATAATGTTTTGCAAAATCATAAAATATATATACAGATATTACACTAATAAATTAACTAACTACATTTGATACTTATAAAGTGTTTGTATCCATTTAAAAGCAATCAGGTAACACAGTTTATCTATTAAAGATGCCTATGTTAATCATAAATAATCTACATTTTAAGTTTGAAAAAAAAACGGTTTAATGTTATCACAGTTTATATTATATACCTTAGTTAGTTTACAATACTATTTTATGGATAAAGGGAGGGGTGTGTTATTTATGTTAATATTTAATTTGAACTATTGATATCAATCGCAGAATAGCAAAATATATTTAGTTTAAATCAGTGATCAGACTATTACAAGCAATCTATGATACAATAATGATTGGTATATTTATTACGGAAACCATGTAAAAAACGTATACAGCGTGCTATCTAGAAACAAATGTGATTGCGATTATTCGTGAGCACACGACACCCGGACAAATATAACTTAAAACGACTACAGTAGATAGCGCAGCTTGTATCGTTCAGACGATACAACTGTATAATATACACGTATAATACAACAATATTACCTATCAACTCTAACAACTCTAAAAAGCCTCCTCGATTTCCAGTATTCGTTTAGTATGTGACCTACGGGACCAATAATTAATTTAAAAACCATATAATTATGTTAAGAACTGTTTGATTAATTAGTAATACAAATATAGAATAATATATTATAATATTTAATAATATAAAAATCAGTATGTCAAAATTATTCAACACATTTCATAAAACTATGTGATTATAAAAATTGAACGACTGTTATTTATACTTACTATTCGTGGTCGAGCGACGGTGGTTGTTTCAAGAGGGGCTCAACCTCCTTTTCCCAATGAGACTAAACAATTTGAAAAACTTAGCTTAGATGGATAAAACTAAAATTATTATGATGAAACACAGTGTTTTATAAAAGCTCTCGTGGTTTAAATATGCAGCAGCCACCTGATAAAAAGCAATTTGTATAGATATAGGTGGTGTTGACATTTTAGACAGTATATGTTGCAATTTTTTCGATTAACACATAATTCTTATTGATTTTATCATATATCTGAGACCACCGGTCGATTACGTGCGATATTTTAAATAAAAAGTGTTGATGACTTAATCTGGCCAAAGAGTGAGATAGGTGGTAATGTTTCATAAGCGATGATTTTTGCAATTTGGTACGTCATGATTATAGTGTTGTATACGCACGAATGCACGATGTAGCATGTAGATAAATCGATCGATTTGTAATTTAATTTGTATCTTTTATGTACATCATGGCGATACGCGTACACTGTCTTAAGACTACAACTACATGATATACACATTATAAAATATTATGAATTCACGAATTATTATAAAATTACAATTTATCACGCACTGCAGCAGCAGGTGGAGTGCGTATGTGTCGTTTAAATGTGAATGATTTGCGAGATGAGTATGTATTTTCCTATATTATAATATTTAAACGCGTGCACATCATATTTGAACGTGGATTAACTTATTTATCAGGCACAAGTGCTATTTTAAACTGCTGCACGTTACGTGCACATTTCTCGAAACTATTCCAATATATTTTATGTAATAACTATTTTCGAAATTAAATAAAAATACTGTTACTAGGTATACCCTTTGTTATAATGGAATTAAATTAATTTTAATAAGAATGATAATAATACGACGTTCTTCTGCACATTATATGCATCTAAATTGCATATACGTTACGCCGCGTAACATTATCCGTAAAACCCGAGTTTACTCTGAGAAATTGTCGATGGTATCGGTTTTCCACTAGCGCTACAGAATACGATAAGTTCTAAACATATCTCTAAATATTAAGAATATTAAGACAAAATAATTATTTTCACATTAAATCTTGATTGAAATGTTCTTGTAAGATCGTTTTATTTTTTTTTAATTTGTTATTTGGTAATTTAATAATGATAAATTAATATAAACACGAACTAAAACAAATGTATTTCTGTTAACGTGTGAAAAAAGCTTAAAATGTATTTTGGACCTTGGGAAGTTTAGTCTGTTTAAAAAGGGACCAGCATTGAAATTGGGTAATGAGAACATATTATGTCTATAAATATAGACTTGGATATATAATGTATACCTTAAGAATAAGAAAGTAAAATTGATCGAAAATGCGTTATTACACTGTCTCCGTATACCAAGTAAGTAGTAACCCACCCATCCGTGTTGTTAAGGTTTCACTTAATAACCACATTTAAACAACCAATTAACCCACGGTATGATTGAATGTTTTCAACTATTTAACTGCACGAATGTGTTATCCACACGGTATATGGAGCCAGTGTAATAGCGATTTTAGCTTTAAAAGCCATAATAATGACTAATATATTTGGTTAACATTGAGATTTGAGATAGCCCATTCTTAGTATTAATCGTTTCACCTGTAGCTGCAGGTTTACATCCGTATTACACCAAAATATAATATATTAATATGATTTTAATAATATTATTATGATAAAACTATAAAATTAAAATTCCATGAAAAACTTTAGAGCTGGTTCCAAACCAGACGTTGTATCATAAATTCATAACATTATCCCAATTATTTATATCTACTCAGATAAGTATTTAGAATTTACGCGCTTTTTACTATTATTAGTTTTTATTTTATACACCCATCATGCTTACAAATGTAAATTTTTGACAGTTAAAATTAATTTCTACTTGTTAAACAATTATTATTAAATAGGAAAAACATATCTAAAGTGGATGTAAAAATAGTTGTCTGACTACTAAATTTCAATACATAATATTTTGGAAAGTACAAAATGTTTAAATATAAATAAATTCAATGTTATAGGAATAATAATTATATGTACTAAATAAACTATAATAATAAGCTCAGTGTTTCAAAAGTGATATGACCTCCAAAAATATATCTTTGGTTTGAACACATGTGGAATAAAATCTAATGATTAATTATATTTGTTATTCTCTAGATGAAGCCATCTTGCCATCTTGGTGATGCCAAATTTTACGTATTTCTGATGACTAATCGTGACAGTTATACAGGTACAAATAAATGCAAAATGATCAATGTAGTCAGTTATTTAGATAATATATTTACAATAAATTGTACCGATAATAATTATATGACGTACTACAATATGACGTACGGCGAACGTTATCAAATTAATTTAAATATCATATTTTATAGATTAAAATAAAATTCACAGAATTTAAATGTGAGTGTGCGTTTTGGATAGTAAAATATTATAATACTATTATCTCCGAAAGTTCTGTCATTTAACATTTAGTCCTTCGAATACAGACCGCGTATACAAGCGTTATTGTGCGTGACAAAATGTAAAATCGTGAGCACTCAAGTTGTACAAATTACCTAAAATCGTAAAATAGTATGAGTGGTGTACGAATACATTCGCGTAATATTATTAAAATAAATTCATATTCACTAGTCATCGTGACAAAAGCAAGTATCACGTGCCTGAAGTCAGCCCACCAACGACGAACGTAACTTTAACTTCAACAATGCAACCATGCCAAAAGTTATTAAACAGTTATAGCAAATATATTTTCAAAATTAACGAAATATAACATCTACAATGTTCAGACAAAACATACACTTATGTGGGACTTGTAACTCGGAAGCGTTCCTTCCAAATTTGTATTATATATAAATGTTAAGACTTTTCACACCGTTTAGGCACATTAATAATATTATAAATATTTTACAACATTATAATGTATATATAGGGTATGGAAATGTTCGTAAAATCGTATAAAACATGATGATGGCTTTATTTTGTTTTGTACTGATGCAATCCAGTGGTGTCTTCAACACCCGTTCATATCCATACATTATACATTTGTAAAAACGCATTAACAACCGTAATAAAATGTACTAATAAACGTCGTTTGCGTACAACATTATGTAATTTAGTGTGTTAATTATAAAATTATTATGGTTCCAATCCAAGGTTATACGGTTTCATGATATCATACACTTTATTTAATGGGTGTAACTATTATTTATTACAATAATCTTTTGTGTTTCATTATAATTCTTTTTTTTTGAAAATATAATATTATTATGTGGCTCATACTATTTATTCGTAATGATGAATTATTATAATATAGATTCCTAATTAACACGTGTATGACGCTGGCTAATGCATCACAAACCCTCGAGAGTAATATTTATGATATTATATAAAATATATTTAATAATTATTATTAATTGGTCGTGTATTTTTTTTATTTTCCTTAAAATAAAAGTTTTTTGATACCTTCATCAAATTGATGAAAGGTTAGTTTATTTTAAAATTACATGAATATGTTATTGGGTTAATATTTAAAAAATAATACACTATTGATTTAATGTCCCATAGTTATTATTATTGTAGCATTGTACTCAAACATTTTCAGAACAATATAGGTATTCCGCTCCATTGTATATTTGATATTATACAGATTCCTGTTTAGAAAAAAAAAGTAATTAAGTAAAACCACCAAAATAAATAATTGCGAGAAATAATTGAAATTGTATTATTTTTTATTGTTGCACTTATATATAGGTACGAACTGTTATAAGTCTAACGTAGTAAAAATAAAAATTTTTTTTTTAAAGAAACATAATTATGAGTACCTACCACGTGTTAGAAAAATTGATACGGCGAAGTATAGATTGAAATAAAGGGCTTAGTTTATTGTGATAATTTTTAAAGATGTAGATTGAATCCTAAGTGAAAAGTTTTTGATGAATCGAAAGTAAGTGGAATGAATTGATAATGAACCGACGTCGTCTGATCGAAATTATTTTGTCGAAAACGAGATAATAGGCTTGAAATAAGGTGTAGTTGTCTATGTAAAATAATATAAACACAACTCTGCCATATGAATGTCATGGTAAATACTTAGGGAATTATAGTTAAGTACATAATATGTATGTAAATATATTATATTTTTATTCTTAAAAAGATGTGTACGTGGATTAAAATAAGCTTCCCATACACGTGTATATATAATTATAATTACTTGCGCAGTGCGCACGTATCGATTATTTGAAATATAATTTTATTATAATCAGCTCGTGTCAAGTTTTTTTGGATTTACGAATAGTGTATACCAAAGAAAAAATAATATTCTTCAATATTTACAAAACTTTTCTATACAGCTACATCTAGTACAAAGTATGCGCACTCATACCAACGACAATTAAAGTTATTATAATGCACAGACAAAATAATATGATAAAAAAATTAAAACCTAATAATATGACCTATCATATTGAGAATTTATAATATTACAGAGGAAACAATTTAGTCACCCGTATAAAGAACAAAAAAAAGCTATGGGCCTACAAATTATACACTTTTTATTAATGTAAGTTATTTATTTTGTAAATTCAAAACCTTAAGTGTTAGACAATATACATAATGTTACTTTACACACAAATTTAAACTAAAATAAGAATCCTCGAGTCTGAAACATAAATAGAGTTCTATAAATGTTAGAGGTACTCATATACTTACAATAAAATATACGCGTCTATATTCATTAAGAATATAGTATATTTTCTACTTATTAGTTATATTTTTTTTTAAACTAACTCTACGCGTACCTACTAATTAATTGGATTTTAATTAAGTCAATAGTATTTGTTAAACTAGGTAAGGGATTGAAAATAGTTTTTGAAATTACGTTTTTGTTACCTAGAATTTACAGTGGTTAGAGACTATTTAGGCGTCTGAAGTCGAGTGCTATCATTTAATTTAATGGCGTTTTATACATTGATAAAATAAAAATTCAGAAAATGTTTCTTTTTTCGTATCCATATACCTATGTGATGGTGACACAGGTTGAATGCTTTTTGAATATATATTTTACATTTTTAGAATTTTTGGTCGAAAGAATTTTGTGCTACTTTCAAAATTAAGCTAGACAGTTTAAGCTAACGTCGAGTAACAATTTTACAAAAAAAAAAAAATTTAAATTAATACTGTAATTTGTCCAGCCTTTGTTATTACCTACTTATTAGTTATAGACGCCAAAAGTATAATAATGCTCGAGTATGATTGTATTCAAAAATTATTAAATCTTGGTATCATATATTATAATATAATATAGTGGTAATTTGCAATATAAAATAAAATGCATAAATGAATTCTCCAATTTGAAAACAAGCTAAATTGATCATGCCAATTTAATATAGTACATAGGCTAATACACACTGTTATAGACATGTCTAACCATCCACCATAAAGCATGAGGACACTGCAATAAGTATTTAACTGACTGATAAAACGACTGCCCCAAGTGAAATATGAATGCAGCTAATTATTTTCAACAACATTTTTAATCAACAAACTAGAAAAAACAATTATTTCACTGTGAAAATGCTATTAGAATGTTCAAAGACTACAAACAACAATTTATAATTTTGCACTAGATTTTTAAATTGGAAGAAAAACATATTATTCTATGCATAAATCAAATGCGTTTAAATGTTATAATTTTGAATATGCAGGTACTTAGTTTATTTTATAATTATTTAACAGGTAAAATAATCATTTAAATTATATTTGTTTGTATATAACACAAAATAATATTTTGTTATATTAATGATTGGTGTAACCTATAATATACTATTAACTTTACTGACAGCTGTATTATTAAACACTATGATTACTGATTAGTAAACTATTCCTATGTAATCTGTGTTATTAGATCTTAAAATAATCATAATATTATGATGGCATATTTTAACGATGGTTCGCTGACATAAGTCTAAGATAATATTCATTAGAAATTTAACCTAGGTATTTTTATCATTTATACATTCTCATATCCATACTCATATCCATATTATATTTATAAATTGTTTGATTACAGTATCTGAAAATTTGCTCAAGATTTTCATAAATACTGCAACATAAGACACTAACATAATAATATTTACGACAGTTCGAGTTCTCATGCTCAATATTATATGAGCCAAAATTACTCGTTTCTGCCGAATTCACTGTTAAATTTGGTTTCTACGTTAAATCAATAATAAAAGAATGGCGCAAAAAAAAAATTAAATAGAACGTAAGTGTACTATAAATTGTAAATATTGTATTATATTATGTGTCACACCTCGCACAGCCGTACAATATATTTTCGCTTATAGAACTCGCCTAAATATATTTAAAAAAGAATAAAAACCATTCGAAAACTTTTGATATGTATAGTCAGTTCACAGATTTAGTTTTATGTGTACACGCGGCAAAACAGATCAACCATAGCAACACACCTTGTGTGGAGAGTTTGGCCATTCAAAGTTTTGTAAATTTAATCTAAACTTTTAGTTTCACGCACACGTGTTATATTGATAATTTTACCTCGGTAACTTGGTGATTACGCCTTTTAACATCTTAATCAAAATTATGTTCTAAACTGTACAGAGTGTACCAAACGACGCGTTCCGCCAAGAACGTACCTACAGTCGCAAATATATTTTACACGGTAGTGGTTTTCGGCTAATTATATTAAATTATTTTCGCTCTTTGTTTATTCTATTGTGTTGAGAATTCGGAAGCGTGTTGCTTATAATCATAATACAATACGAATAATATTAAAAGTAATAGGCACGGGTGCGGAATAAACATGAAAAATTCAATGGTTTTACGTTATAATAATTTTATAACATATGAATTAGAATTATTATTATATTGGTTTGGCATTGGTCGAGTGTTTCAGTTATTTGGTTACAATGTAATACCACTCTGCACACTCACACACACAAAATGTCATATAATATAAGTTATAACGATGATATCATAACCTCTGTGGCTCTGTGTCACCCAAAATGCCACTCAAAGTGTGAATGATATTCTACAATGATCATCAATAATATTATTTTATGTGAAACACTTTTTTTTCGTCAGAAAGAGTGATTTAGTTTGGAAATTGATTACGGGCCGTCTTAACATCAGGATGCGAGTGGACTTGATAAAAATCCCTGCCCAAGAAGGAAATATGAATGCATTTTTGTGATCAAAATGATCATAATATGATTTATTTATTTATTATTCATTTATTTATTTTTTTAGATGTACTCTTATAGATGTTATCTCGACAAACGAAATATTAATATTGACTAATTATTTAGTCTATATTTTCCAACTGTATTTGAACTAAATTATTTTTAATTAAAATTTATAATTTATGTTTTCCGTATAACATGCATCCGTGTTATAGAAGTATCTATTTATTATATCAATAGCAAACTCTTATTTCAACTAACATACCATACCAAACCGTACACTGTGTACGTGGGCGTCTTCAACAAAAAACCTATTTAATATTATAATATTTAGTACAGTACCTAGTATAGTTATTGACTGAATTTTAAATGACATTCACATTTGTTTTTTACATATGCGTGCGTGGCCTATTATTTCAGTAGGGATGTATTATTATTAATTATTTTCCACCCATTTTATTTAAACGACTTCAATAATATATAGAGTTATATAGAAAATTTGACTCGTTACCTTTATGGACAATACTATTTGGATAATTAGGTTTAATATTATAATATATTAAAAATATAAGCCAATAGCTGACCGTGAATTTCACGGTTAAGTCAATAAGTAATAGGTACATCGTACATCTAACGAGTAGAATACAATCTGCAAGTCTTATACAAAATATCTGTTCGAGAGTTCGACTCTTTAAATAATCTATTAATTTACAAACATATTATTATAATTATTGTATATCGAAGCACTATTTATAAAAAATAACTGGAAATAAAATAAGTGCATGTTTAGAGTTCACATTTTAAAATCGAGTACAAAAAAAAAAATATATATACTTCTTAAGAGTCAAACAGGATTTAAATATTAAAATACGCTAGAATTTTAGATTGCCATCAGCTTTTTTTTTTAGGAATAAATGCAATCTTTGAAACGTATAAGACAGAACATTTGGATTGTCACATTTTTACACAATAAACAACTCATTGTATAGGTAATGATAGTATATAGTTAAATGATTACATCCAACATATTATTTTATCGTTGACTTGTACCATACAAATATTGAAACAAGTAAGTTTAAGTAAATAGAGTATGTTTATCTTTAGATATAATGTAATAACTGCATGATTATATAAAATATTCATCCAAAATTTCTTTGTATACCTACCTAAAATTAGAAAATTGAAATGAGGCTTCTCATAAGAAGTTATAATAGCGGTTGAGGAATAATAGAAATCCACAGGTACAATTTTTATTATAAGTATTAAAGTTTAATTTTCGACAACATTTATCAAAATAAAAATTTATAAATTACTTAATAGTTACACATTTATAAAATGTTAAAATTGTATAGCTTAGGAACAAAAATTTAAAACAATGATATTTTCAAATGTATTTTTTTTTATCAAAAATAAATTTAACCTATACTGTTGTACTAATAATAAAATAGATTACTTTAATCAAATACACGAAGTCTTAGTAATATTATATGCGGTCAGACCGTCTTCGCTCAGAACCGTTTTTCGTATACAATAATTTGAAATCATTGAATTCAAATTTAACACGATCCATTATAGTGACCCTCTATTATAACCTACTGTACAGCAGACCATTTTCCACTCTTCTGCTTTTTTATTTTGAAAGTTGAATACAAAATCAAATAATTATAAAATATAAAACTGATATGTCATTCCCTCAAAAATGTTATTTTCTATAATTTTTGTAATATGTGATTTTACTCTATGATTTCTCAAAAATGATATAAAAAAAAACCTATTTTATCTATATTCCACGTGGATTTGAGAGAGAACACAAATAGAGTTTCATAACATTTTCCTAGTCTTAAAAATGAAAATATTTTAATGATTCCCTCAGAATATTATACAATTTTAACCTTCGTTTATAATCTTTTAATTTAGTATTTCATACTGAGTAGTGAGTAACATTAATTTTATATGTTACAAATCATAACTTTTTGAAATATTTATTCTTGAATAAATATTGATGTATGGAAAAAATAAATACATTTTTGTGTAATAATAGCTATACTTCAATTGAGCAATGTTATAAACAAATATTATATTGTTATAACCTTAACACAAACAAATGTCCATTTCAGTGAGCTAATGCCTAGCAATAATTAATTAGCAATAAGGTACCAAACTACCAACAGACAATACAGTAGCACCGGTTATTTACATATTACTTTATAATTTAACTTATTTAATAAAGTATGCTTTCAAAAATATATTAATATTTGTTCATTTAATTAACCAAATAATAAATATAAAAATATAATTTTTTTTATAATATAAACAATTAAATTCTTAACCTTTAGTAAGTAGCGAGTAATCAATGATCATTGATGTTTTAAAAATTTAATATTCAGTTTAATAATGTAATTAATCATAACAATACAGTATTTGAATATAATAATCAATAATCATTCTACGAAATCTAAAATATTTGTTATTTTATTCATGTTTATGATAATTTGATAGTACATAAAGTATGTATGCTAGAAATAGCTTCCTTGAGGCATAGTATATTTTGTACATTTTTAATTAAAAATATTACGTATATCTATATTAATTTGTTTTTATTATACTATAATACTTATTGTTTTATTGACGATGTGCCGATCGGGGAAATATAATAATATAGTTCCTAAAACATTAATTGGGAAATAATTTAGGCGATCGTCGTCGTACATAACTGTTCTTAGGTATTTATTCCGACATATTATTAGGTAAATTGGATCAGCATACAAATCAATATCCTAGTATTCTCCGTGACGAGTCCGTGTTGATTATTTGGTAACTCTCAATACAACGGACGTATGGATCAATAGCTTGTAATGTTCATTAGCTATGAATACCATAATGGTTTTAAAATGTTGTGGATAGCTAATATTAGAATAGATATAGAAATATCCTATATCCGAGATTGTGCACCTTGAAGAAAATGTTATATTATAATTTAAATTTTAATGATTGGCTCATACAGGAATTTGTTAGCTTACGAAAAAGAATATTTTAATATTTTCCTTATCATTTGTCGCATAAAATAAAATAGTTATTACAATTGTATATAACTATTGTAGACCTGTATTTTATATTTGGTCAAATCCACCAAAATTAAATGTGTTCAAAAAAATATGAAGTGTAGTTTACATTTAACGGAGTTAAAGACAGGGTAAACACACTGGCATTATTTAATTTTTCACAGGTAACTCCGTGCAGAATCAGCTAGTAGAATGTTCAGCAGAATGTTTCTTTGATTGTTTGTTTTACACTTAATAGCATTACTTACTGGAACATTTTCAATAAAAAAAATGTTTAAATCAATAGATTCATTGAGAGTATTTATGGCTTGTAATAAAGCTACAATAACTTCTTTAGTTTGCTATTGGGTGGTTCACAGAATAATTTAGTTTAGGCTAACAATAATCGAATATTGTTAAAAATAGTGACTGCGATTGATAGAAGAATATATTTTCGCCATTGGTTACATAAAATAAAATACTTATTATGGTTGGATTTAGACCTGCATTTTATGTTTGGTAATAACAACCGAAATAACAGTGTTAAAAATCTGTGTAGTTTACATTTAATGGAGTTTAAGGAGGTGTATTTAATATGGGCATTTAATTTGTTATGGGTAACAGCGTGAAGGATCAGCTAGTTGATTAATAATAATGAGCTTTGCAATGTAATATATTATTATGTTATCTATTCCGCTAAAATAATAAAAAATAAACTATATTATATTAGTTCATTGTGGTCTACCGTGTTTTACCGTTACCATGACGTGGTTTTAGGAAATTATCTGGGGATACATCTAAACTCTAGACCTAATGGGAAACATCACGCTTGTCCAAAAATATCACAGATCAAATGCAAAATGCGCAAACTGTATTGGCTAGTTGTTGTACGTCATAACAAATAATCAATAGAACAACCCATTTCGTGGTGTTCAGTTGTTGATGTGTGCCTAAATAGTGAACCCTAAATCAAAGTCATACAATATATTGATAAAATATATTGATTTGGACTATTACAAATGCGTACTGGTTTGAAAGCAATGTGAAATTTTTGTCCACACAACCGCAGAAAAAAATCACAGAGACTGCTCGAAACCATGAGACAAAAATGGAACGACACGTCAATCCAGAAGCATCTCCGCTACTAGACGTCAAGTCAGAGGACTTTTGACGACTTAAGTAACCATTATACGACTTGTCGACTTAGTATGATAAATTATTATAAAAATAGTCATTTCAACGGAAATGTTACTCCACGGGTATGTATATTATGATGATTTTTTGTTTTAGATGTACAAACATTGTGAATCGTACCTATCAATAAAAAAAAACTCAACATTTTGATTAAAAAATTCATTAAAAAAAATAACTTTCTGGAAACTATAATAATGTTATAGCCCATACTTCATAGGTATTATATTATTATTTTAACTTAAATAATCATATTTTTTATTAAAAAAAAATAATATACCAATCGTCACTCCATTATTATGTACGAAAAAAGTAACTTAAATAGAATTAACATTATTGTTTGAATTAGTAAATTCTCAAGGGACATTCAACGTGTTGTGTCTTATATTTTGCGTTCATAGAAATTTCGTGCTATAAAAATGGTAGAGATTACATAAGACTTCACTAATGACTCTAATTTGTAGCCAAAGTCGCTTTGGATGTTTATTATGCTAACAGGAAATTAGTTTTTAAGTTAATATATGACTTCAGGTTAACTTCATTGTTTAAAATAAGTTTACTGTAATGTTACATCAAAGTTTTCGTTACCAGAGAATAGCCAAAGCTTATCTAAAGCTAACAAATTACTTCCCCTAACTTTTTGATGGATGAAATTCTTAATAAAGAAAATAATTTTAGTTTCAATATTAACCTAGGGTTCGGTTGTTTTTGTATGATAATACAAACATCGTTAAATGCGTTCTTTATCGTAGGATATTTAATCAGCCATTTTATAATTGGTTTTCTTTTAAACATTTTTGTTATCCTATGGTTATTTGGGGGGAATTTTTGGACGAACTTTTATTATGTTCTTTAAATAAACAAACCGTACCCCAGTTGGAGTAGGTATAATACTTAATTTTATACTATGCACTATAATTTAGTTAAATGTTTTCAAAATTGATTATAAGCTTATTATTATAAACTTAAGCTATATTATACTCGTAAAGTAGGAAGTAGAACAGTATCGTTTGTGTTGAAACTTTACATTTTAATGGTTTGATAAACATTTTATGGTATATGAATACGTATTTGTTTTTGAAAACTGACATAATATTTTATAGCATATGATGTATTCGTTCATTAGTTTTTTTTTTATTTAAACTGCTGTAACTTCGTGTTAATGGAAACAAATATCTATATAATCAGTCGGCTTTCCAGGAATATATTTTTATTGTACCTAGGGCAGAATAACGTGTAGTGTGGCCTAGTTAAAAAAATAATGTTTTATCCGTAAACTTGTGTGTGGATTAGGTATAAGTTGAACTATGAGTGGATGACGGAAACTAATAGTATAAAGACGGTCTGGATACAATGATGCAAAATTTCTTGAATGACATAATATTATAATACACGTTTGGAGACACATTGTTAATAATAATTAACAATTATATTGTACGCAATTCTGCACATTATACGTGTATACTATCATAATAAACCTATAAAGATCCACGAAACTCGGAAACTATTACAATACGTATAACATTTATACGAAGTTGGTAAGTTATAGGTACTGGATCTGATTAAAATTTGAATACCTAGTTTCTGCAGCAACTTGTATGTAATCGTACTTAAATTAAGTGTGTTTAGGTTTATGTTATAATACTTCATCATACTCATGTCATACAATTATAAAATAAAAATTATATTATGGCTTGGTGTGGCGCGGTACTCTCAACTGTGGAAACGATTTAAGTGTACGTATCGGCCGGTGTTGCTAGCTTCCGGATGGGTGACCACCTGAGATTTTTAGCAACAAATACTTGCCATACATACACGTGTTCCTAACCGACCGTACCATCCATCCCCAACCCTACCAACCTTACAGGCTAATGACCTCAGTCGTCGAAGCATAAAAACCTAATAAAAAAATATATCATACTATATCTGTTTGTCAATATAGTCTCGAGTTCTACTACGGATGAATGTGTTATTTGATACACTCTACACGACTTCACTATAATAAAAACTAAAAAAAAGAGAACATTCATTAGACGTATTTCCATTTCCATTGCTTTCGGTACCTACCTAGTCATAATATTATACATTAATTTCTACTATTTTACAATCTGAGTAATTCAGTGTTTATTATACAAAGAATACATACGATTCTTGAATATCGCGCTATATAACCTATATCATTTCAAACGGTAAAAAAGTTCTACAATCCCGTCAACATGGCATTGCGAGAAAATGTTACAAAAGACACTTTGTATTGTTTATGGTACGAATAAAAAAAAATAATAATAAAGAGCCTCGTAAAAGACAACCTAGAAAATGGTCTCAGGTGTACTGCGGACAATAGTATGAAAAACAGTTTGAAAAGTACGTTTAAGAATCATAGCTGGTTTTTGAATGTTTATACGCAGAGGGGGAACAGAAAGCTGGAAATTCATACGGAATATGCCTTTTGGGCACTGTAAATAATTGACATGGATATAGGAGGGGGGTAGCGAGGAAAAAAGCAATGGCCGTTAGAACTTAAAACATTTTTCTGAAGAAAAAAAAATTACGAATAAAAACTAGCTGCGTATACTGCTATAACTGCTGGTTTGTTATATGTGTCCCTTGTACAATGTACATAATATTTCGTTGAAACGGAGCGATTTTTTTCTCGTCCTACTTAGTTATATTGCGCATACGAAACAGAACGTAATTCTATAACATTTCGTACGGTTAGTACCTAAACCACGAGAAAAAACCAAATTTTTTTTTACATTCTATACAATGTTTTATTTTAAATGTACTATACGAATTACGTCCACTTGGAGTTTTAAAATTACATTACCTAATATAGTAATATGTTTGTTTTTGAGAGTACAACATGGATTCCTTTAACTTATACAGCATAAGCACATCATAAAGTTATCTTATACCAGTCTTAGGAATTTAACCAAAAAAGGACTGTTTATTTTGATGTCAGCAAAATTATTTAAAGTATTTTTTTTTCATCAAGCTTCAGCGGCAAGAAATATTAACTATTTCAACGATATCGGGTTTTTGAAATTAATGTTACAAACGCGTACCTAGGTATTCTCTAAGTTTGCTAAAAAGCAAGATATTGTTCATTGTTTGGCACATGGCAATGATTTTTTTTTCTTATATATGAAACAAAAAAGAAGTATGTCTGAATAATAATTATTGTTTTCCTATATAGGAAACAAAAAATAACTATGCCTGAATAATAACTATAGTAGAAATTATAAAAATTATTCTATAGTGATCAGTTATTATTTTTATTTTTCAATCTTAAACATAATAAATAAATAAAACGCATGAATATTCGTAAAATAAAAAAAAATAGTTAACACAGATAACAAAAATATGTTATAATAATATTTTAGTAATATGAAGTATAAAATATTAATAATCATATGCCTAAATAGTTGTTTTTAAGAAAATCTCGACCACTTTTTGATAAGCCGAGGTTAGGTTATTGAACTCAATAATATATATTATATTATTTAAAAGAGTGTATAGAATATAAATCGATACGTGTCACAAATTTACCTCTCATGCAAGTTTTTATTTAAGTAATTACTTATAATTTGGTTTTAGTATAAATTATTTGATATTTTCCCACG
The DNA here is from genome assembly GCA_027563435.1 of Nasonovia ribisnigri. Classification (NCBI taxonomy): domain Eukaryota; kingdom Metazoa; phylum Arthropoda; class Insecta; order Hemiptera; family Aphididae; genus Nasonovia; species Nasonovia ribisnigri. Next base: position 630,084 of record JANEHU010000253.1, on the reverse strand, counting down.
ATGTATGGGCTAGTTTAATTATATTAAATGGGTACCTAATGATATTCACAATGTTTTACCTATCCAAATTCACTGAAATTTAATTGATAAAGTGTACTGATTAAAATACACTAATAAGTTTAAATATTTATCTTAGATATATTAATCTATAACCTATAACTATTGAATTTTAATTTAGGTAATTAATTATAAGCAAACAGTTGATAATTAATTTAATTAATAAATGTAGGATTAAATGGTTATAGTATAATATATTTACATACCTATAAAAAATTTTTATTATTTTTAAATGTTATTTATTTTAATGTAGCATGCATACATACAAAACGTATACTAAAATATATAAATTAGTAACCAATATAATCAGTTTTTTGAAATTATTTCATATGTGTGAGATATAAACTCTCATAGATCTATTATTCATTACGAATTATCTATTTGTTAAAATATTTTAACCAAAAGACACATTGTCTTAAATATTATTTATATACCATTATACATTTTTAAAAATGAAAACATATTTAAACAATCTTACAGTAACAGTAAGGAAATATTATTATTTTACAAATAAATCTATAAAAAACGTATATGTGTACAAAATAGAAATAAAGAAGAGGTAGATTAAAATATGTATCAGGTCCCTATATCAAGTATAAATAAGTATTAATTATTAGTATAATTAAGTATTATTAATTATGTTATTCAGTTTAATTATTTATATATACCTACTTGATACCTAGGTATTTTACCAGCTATAATTTAATTTCAATAATTTGTGACCAATTAATGTGAATATTATACCATATATAGGATGATTATGACCAATCATGCTCACCACCTTTTTCTTCTTCAATAATTCAGTTCATAATTTGATTTTTGGAATTTTGAAGTATACTTTATGACCATATTTTCAAATTCTTGAGATTTTTTGTACTATTTAAGGAGTGTCCTGAGGAGATTCAAAGTTCTGTTTTTTAAATGAGAACACCCTTTTTCAACTGTAAGTCATATAGTGGATAATTTTTCTGACATTTTTGACGTATCAGAATATAAATTCGTACGGGTAGTTTTTAAGTTATTTTTTTAAGGGGAAATGGTGTTTCGAAAATGGTAATCATTAATATTAGTTTATGAATATAAATAATTTGTATAAGTGGCCCAAGTATAATAAATACTAGATCCAGAGTTATGTCTATTTTATATTTATGTAAAACCATTTTTAAGGACTATTATCCTTAGTACAAACATTATAATAACTAAGAAGCTACTCGTTTAAATTTTGAATCAGGAACATCAAAATTTTCAAAAAAATTATACACTTAATAATTTATAGTAAAAAAAGGGGGAGGGAGGGGAGTTCTCATTTAAAAACCAAAAGTTTGTATCATAGAAAACTCTTTATGTAGTACAAAAAATGTTTAGAACTTGATAATGTGCATTAGGTATATGATGTATTTAAAAATTTAAAAAATCCAAATTTGAATAAATGTATTCCTAAGGAAAAATGGGGTTGAGCATGCTTGGTGAATCACCCTGTATATCAAATAATATAGTCAGTATAAGTTAGTGAGATGAATAGATATCATTATTCTATCCAAACTTTGGAGTGTCATACTCTTAAATTTTTGGTATCAGAAAAATGAACATTAAACTAATTATAAACATGCAGTAGGCACACAATAAACATAGAAGTTTAATCAAACGAAATAATTAATAATTAATTTCATTATCCGAAGCAAAATATTATTCGGTGTATTTCTATTTATAAAAATAAAATTTCACACAAGGATTTTATGAGTTATAACTCATAAATATAGGTATTTAAAGTTTAGATTAGCAGAGTAGTGGACCAACATATTGTGGGATGCCTCTGTACCCATCCACACCGCTGTTTCAAACTTTAAATACATATAACACATAAACTATTCATCGGAATTCGATTTTTATATTTCAAAGTACTACTAAACGGATTCGTTCATAAAAATTTCTTGGTTAGACTAATGATTGAAACTACTGGCACTCCTCCAAATGACATACAGCTTAACCAAATTAGTTCAGTATGTTTTACATTATACAGTATAGAATGTAATTTGAAGTATAGATATTATTTATTTTTTTAATTTTATATTTTTATAATATAAGTATACTTATTAGTTTTGTCGGTTAATTGGGGGGGGGGGGGATAGAACGCCACGGTCCATATTGAAAGTGAGACTCTATTATGTTAATGTCGTATGCCATTTATTTCAAAGCTGTTCAATATAATTATTTACTAAAATTGTGATGTGAAATGAAATGAAAAGTCAATGCTTAGTAAATTGCTAATATGATACCTAACATGATATTACATTCTTACATATTATTGTCCTTTTTGCAATCCGTACAATCTATTTATTACTATCTTAATTCGCGGAAATATAAAATTGTATATGACAAACTAAATATACATACGTGTCATAGACTCATAAGCAGGTGTCGATATAAGAAGAGGACTTTGTGGGCTGAAGACCCACCCCTAAAGCCTTAAGTACTTAAAATATTTCAAAGATTACTTTAACTTTCAGTTTATTAACTAAAGTCAAGACGTTAGAGAAGCAATGCTATACTTAAAACATATTATATTATATTGCCTATTGACCATTTAAGAGTGATTAATAATGGTACATTTTTTCATGAACCCCTCCCCCTTTTTAATGTCTAGATCCGCGCATGTACGTCATTAATTCTACCTAATCCATTATGGTTTATGTAATTAATATTATTGTACAGAAAAATCGTCACCCCGATGGCTATAAAAATATTATTTAAACGAATATTGGAATACTATTTTTAAATACTTAATTTTGATAAATTACACTTGAGGTAGGTTAATGTTTACTGTTTAGTCATAATATTTAACACTAGTAATATTCTTACGCTCATCATATTAAACGTTATCAGAAATTTAGAACTAATATCGAACTAAGATGATTTCATCATCAATTGAATAATATTTTTGTTTATTTTTTGTTTTAGAATAGTTTTCTATAACAAAACGTGTTTGATTTAGTTTTTTTTTTAATTGACAAACTACTTTGGTGACGTAAACAACTTATGACGTTGTCACTCGCTGTACTATTTCACACAAAACTTATCTGTATCATACACATGATATTATTGGTAATTTGTTATTGTGGTGTTATATAATTTGATTGTATGGAATTTGATCACAACATATTTTTTTATGCAATATAATGGGCATTAGTAATCGAATATTAAACGATCGTTAAACTTTAAAATATGTTGGTTTCATGCATTCGATGTGTTCGATATAATCAACGAGGTTAATCGAAAGAGAAATCATATTAATTTATTATACCTATTTATTAAATTATTAAATTAGACCTATAGTTTTAATATAACGTCGTTATAATTCATCGTAAACTATGAAATACAATTATTCTTATTTAATTAGGTAATTATTACGTAATAATCAACGAAATTCACTACTAATTAAAATGTATTGCTCTTCATATTTGTTCATTATCGTAAATCATAATATTTTTGTAATTATTATTATTATTATTATTATTATTATTAGTGTGTACGTGATAGTAGTCCACGCGTCTCAAACCGTGTCCTTGTTTAATTTAATTTGCTTAGTTTTTAGTATTAGCAAATTCCAGTAGAACGTTTTACCGTTTTGTTTAAATATTATTATGTAGTTTAATCGTACAATACTACTATTGTAGTAGTCAATGAACGTGATGAAGAGAATAAAACGCAACGATTGTTCACGAAAATGTTGCAGTTAAATGTTACCTACAGTTTATATTAATCAGTTTAAAGTTTTAACTAAAATATTATTATATACTTTTGTTAGGCATGTTTTATAGTGTTTCATGGGGATGCAATTTTATTTTTGGCCCGTACCAATTATACAATTTAGGTTACACAAATTAAAATCTTTACATTATATTTTATTTCATATTTAAGCACGAGTTTTAATTTTAACATTATTAAGATAAAACAACGTTTCGATCATCGAATTTTAGATTTTGAGCAGAGCATGTATTGATTTTACAATAATGTTTGTTTTTTTACTTTTGTGGCTGTCATCACCGTTTGGGGCAGTAAAACTGTTTTGATTTTCTTCAACAGAATCTTTTTGATGGAAAAATGAATGTAGTTGGTGCATTTAGGAAGTCAAAATTTAAAATATCTTATAACTATACTATTGTATACAAAAGCACCGGGAAAACTAAATAAAAATTAAGGAAAACGAAAATTTTTACGCAAAATTTGTTTTTGATAAAATCGAACATTTATACTACGGACATTTTAAGTTTCCAATTTTTTTAGTTTTTTTTCTATAAATGGCGATTCAATTTTATTGAAAATTTAATGCCAGGCTCCTATTATATTGTTACAATGGCATTTGGAAAATATTAAAATCCATGGTTACAATTTTTTTATAAGCACATAATTTTTGAATTTTGACAACATTTATTAAAATTAAAATTAATTAATTATTTTGTAGTTAAAAATTTATAAAATGTTCAACTTTTATAGCTAAGTATAGAAATAAACTACAGTAGGTAATATCAATATATCATAGGCTGACTGACCGTCTTCGCTCATAATCGTTTTTCTCATACAATGGTATTATATCTTTGAATTCAAATTTAATAGCAACCATTACAGTGACTCACTTGTAACCTACTGTACAGCAGAGCGACACTCCCTTGCCCACCTTTTAAATTTTATATTCCATAATTATAAACATAATTATTGTGATTATGTAATATATTTTGAATTAGTAAAATAATATTAAATCTAACCTACGTAAAAATGTTATGATTCAATGTTATCTAAAGTTTATATTAACCTGTTTGAAGTTTTAAAAATAATATAATTATATATTCTTGGTTAGGTTAGGTTAGGTTAGGTACCATGGTTATTAACCATGTTTTAGTATTTCATAGGATTTAAATTGTCGAATTGGTCTTTTTTTCAAATATATCATTTAAGTCATTTATAGCTAGGTTTTTTAACTACGATACTACTGAAAATGTTACCCATATTTCTTTGGTTAATTTTGTTTTTAAAATGTACATAATTAAATTATGATTTAGAGTTACTGAATATTAGTTCTATCATGACAGTATACATGTTTTGTTATCGAATTTAATAATGAATATGATTTAAAAATACAATTACACCGTGACATTTGTTATATGATAATTGATTAGAATTAATAATATTAAATAATAATAATTATTGGTAAGAGTTTCCTACATAAAATTCAATTAAATTACATTTTTTGTATCTGATTATAACGTTCCTAGTAAAATAATATTGTTATATGTAATGCGTTAATTTAATTTGTACTATAAAAATGTATTATTATTAGAAATTCATTAGTGGCTGTGTGACGCGGTTTTGACTGAAAGTAAGTAACATCCGCTGCCACTAGTTCCCGGATAGGTGACCACCCAGATACGTAATGGCAAAAACATACATGTGATGTTTGACTATCGTTTCAACTGTAACAACTTTACCGTATCAATCCTACCGACCATTACCCCTGCTATATATTATGGCCATAAATGCCGAGCTCAATAAAAAAATAAAAATAATGTAATAATACATTAATAATACATTACATTTGGTTAAAAAACTAGAATTATGTAAACAATCGTTTTTACATAAATAATTTTGATTTAAAGATTTTTTTAGGTAATGTTCAGTAATCAATATAGTAGTTAATAATACGTGTCAAATTTGGTTTGTTTTTATACGTAAGTATGCGTTCGTCATAAACGATCATACGATTTTATATACAATTTGTGGATATAAAGATAACCTATTATACTCGTACAGATAATACCTATTACGATGGTTTTAAAACCATAATGTATTTCCTTTCTAAAATCATCATTTGTCTATTGCCTTATATATTGTGTCACAATAATTATTGTTGTTATTTACGTTTTACACAGACGTCACTATAGGTACTTTTATTTTCTCTACAGTGTATTTACATCTCTTAAAGTAAATTAAGAGTTGTTACAAATGTTTAAATATTGTTGATAAATGAATCACGAATGGAATAGGTAGGTACATAACTAAATTGCATAACTAAACATAATTTTATAAATTAATTGTATTTAACTGATCCAACATATTATAGTTGCTGTTTGTGTGTTATCATAGTGTTAGTTACATAAGTTATGTATAATAACTGTGTAAAATTCATCTGATTAAAATGAATCTATATTTCTATAATTTTCCGTTTTGCTTCAGTTAAATATATTCTACAAAAAAAATTACAATAGTAAATTGTATGGTTTTCCATTTCTAAGGTGGACATATTTTTAATGGAAATACAAGAAACCGGAGACAGATTCAACAATGCTTAAAACTCAACGTAAATCCAATAACGTTAAGACTAGTATTCGTCTTTATGCGTTGACATAAAATATAATACATTTCTGGAATTAAGAAATCATATCATAAATTCATCATCTTAGTCGTATTCATAAGTATTTGTTTTTGTTCATTTTTTTTATATATACATAATATGTGTACACATTTTTTTATGCTATATTTTACTTAACTAAAATAGTTATATAATCTGTAACCAATTGCAACCATTTAAATAAACAAAAAAATATTAGCACCTCGTGAGCCAAAACTAAAATCATCTACAGAATCTTATAGGGGTTGAACTAATAAGATAGAAACAACAACCTAGTCTTAAATAACCAATTGATACATTTATTCATTAAATATTTAGCGCTTATTATTATTTAGTATGTATAGGTACCTAAATACATAATCTTGATTATTATAGAATTCTAAATAATTAATACAAGTAATATACAAATTTAAAATAAAATAGTAACCCGCATGTTTTTCCAACCTACAGGTCATTGCAGATGAAACACAGCGGATAGTACATGAATATTACCTATTGATCATAGTGTCGTTGTTTATGTATTGTGCAACGGAACAAAATTAATATTATTTATTTTAAATGTTTAAAGATATAATAATATATTATAGAACATGAATAAGGAATAAATTGTTAAGTACTGTGTAATTATCTAAACGTGCGTAATTAAACATTTATCACAGTACTTACTTCATTAACCAGTTATCAATATTCCATTAGTACTATACTTCTTTTATTATATGTGCAACACACACACACACACACACACACACACACACACACACACACACACACACACACATACACACACACACACATAATAGTATAATCATTATTAATATTACATAGTTATACATTAATTTTGTATCTACGTCAATTATTTTTAGCTATTTTAAATATATATATATTTTTTTTATTAGATATACATTATGATTACATAATTTAATAACTTTTTATTCATGTTTAACTTGTATACACCATTCATACCATTAAAATAATATTTTAATAACAGACCGTGCTTTGTTGTACACATTTTTAGATTTTAATTAGACTGGGGACGTGCGAAATACAAATGTTCATAGTATAATATTAATACATAATATACGATATAAAATGTAGGTACAAATAGCCATTAGTAATATATAATATACCTACATTTTACTTACAGCTATATCATATTAGTTAATACTTGGTCTACGTAGTTACGTTCTATGTTATTGTAATGATAAGTTTGCCAATCATAGTAAGGTATCACAGTATGGATGTGAGTAATTGCAATTCAGATTAAAATTTAAATATTTGTATTGATTTTGAAACATTAGAAGTCCTTATTCAAGATTAGAGTCAAAATTTCACAATATTTTATGAGATACTGCCATGATGCTTAATCTAAGTTTTGAATGGGAATCGCTCTAATATTTAAAATACCTGCCCGGCGAGTTCTGATAAATTATAATCTATTTTTCGTACAGTGTTCATTTTCGCGCGCAGTCGTTCAGCGTTCTTTAATTCATTACAAGCCACCGATAAGTCCTTACCATCGTAGTATGATTATATGAATGTCTCAATAAATTATTTATATAATATATGGTATTATTGGAGTAACAATAATAACATATACAATTTCCGACAAACTTGATTTTGGGTCCATGCCAGAGTAATTTATATCCAAAGCAAACTTTACAACAGGACATTTGGTCGAATGAATATTCTTTTTAATACTTCATTTTAAAGTAAAAAATTTGAGAGATTTGGAAAAATAATAAAAATAGACAAACAAGTATTTCAATTATTCTTTATACAAATAATTAATAATATAATATATGAATTAAATTATTTATGATATAAATTATGATTTCTTAAATGGTTAATTAAAATCTACCTACAATAGTGTAATATAGGTAGCTTATATTATTATTCTATCAAAATTACATAATATAATATTAATATATTATAATGCTCTAAGGAGAAGATGGATAATCTACATGTTGTACAGCAAGATTTAGTTTCCTAAAAGTTTCGTAATTAAAAGCATGATAATAATATTATGTCCTTATTATGTAACAGTTATTATATTTTAAACTTTATAGTATTATAATATATTGCAATGCGATAAATTCTATAGTATTGTTTTACGTTTTTTTTTTGTACTTCCTCGATTTCTAATTTTCTAATTTTAAAATATAACTGTATTCATATATCTATTGTACTTTTGAGTAATCATAAAGTTTAAAATGACGTACGTAGTGCATACCTATATAACATATAATAATTAGAATAAAACTAAGACATAATAACAATAATAATAATAATAATAAAAAGAACAATTATTTTATTCGATGCAGTTACAGGTTCTGATGATACTAGTTTATTACACACATCTAGCGCAATCGATACGAAAAGATAAAAAAATAAAAAATAATACTATTTAGTTATGATTATAGATAAAGCACCGATAAATGCATATAAAATTAACTTTAGATATATAAAATGAATATACATTTTAATTCACTTATATTGCGTCTTCCGATAAATACGTAGAACAAGGGGCTCGTTATAAAAAAATTTGATATTTGTTTTCTGATATACTGTACTCGTACTTTGTAAATTGAAATAATTGAAAAATACAATCTCTGTGAAGCCTGTACATATCTACACTACAATAATTGCATTGCTATAAAATACAATTCTAACTTCTAAGTAGTTAAGGTGACAAATTGGAATCCGTGCCTCACAATTTTAAACTTTTAAACAATTTGAGTAACATGATATTCTAGAATTTATTATTTATTGCGGCTAATATAATAATTGTATTGTTATGAAATATTTTTTTATTTTTTATTTTAATGTGTATTTTCTGAACAATAGTAAATCTTATTTTCCTCACTAATTTTCCCAATATACTTAAATGTTTTATTATTATTTAATACTATTTTTGCCTTTTATTTTTTATCTTATAGAGTGGTGTCGGTTAGGTTAGGTTATCTGATCAAAGTATTGTCGAATTATTGTGATTTATAAATAAAAAATAAAAAATGTATTAAACGACACGCATACAATATATATACACTATTACTGTTTGCCGATAGATAATATTAAACAAATTCAATTTGCCTGGTTTCAAATGTTCTTAGATAAAACACTTGATATATGGTAATAATTTATATCGAAAAGGGGGGGGGCTGGATTATCGGACGTGTCGGATTATCAAGTAGCCGGATTACCAGACTCAGCAGTACTTATTTCTTTTTTTTTCTAATAAAACGTATTTTAATTTTATATTTTTAATTATAATTTTTCTTTGTAAATATTTTTTTTGAAAACTTGTTCATTCGTTTAAAATATATACTTTATACCTACGTTTTAAATGTAAGAAAAAATTTACCCTATTCAACAATATCTATATATTACATTTTTAATAGAATTTTGACAAAAAAATCCATAGTTTAGGCATCCTTGATTATCGTAAGTATTGAAGTAATGCTCTTAAGTTTTTCCATAAAAAATAAGTGTAATTTAATACTATAATTTAAAATTATTTCAATGTACAATAATAATAACAATAATAACAAATAAGTATCAATATAATAATCCCTCAAAAATATCAACTAAATATAATCACTCTTATAATTGAAGATCGGAGAATTTTTTCTACTATAAAATGTGTTCACATACACAGAAAAAACATACATCATTGTAAATCAATACATTTATCATTTTGTCCAGAATCTAAAAGACTTAACTTAAAAGTATAAAGCGAGTAGGTACAGGACAATACAAATCGAAACACGAATCCCTGTTAAAATATTGTAATATAAATAATATAATATATTACACTTTCGCGTTTAATAAGCATATATCAAGAATAATGGTGTTTGGAAAAATAAGCATGCTCAAAATCTTAACGCTGCTCAAATAGAACGGTAAACGTACTCACAGGCTAGTAATAAACGACGTTGTACCCGTCGTCTGGAAATATTTAAATTTTTTTGGTAACGGCTTAGTATAAGATTCTATAACTTTATTGAGATAACTGACGATTGTACAGAGTCCATCCTACGAACTACTGCTACTTACAAACTACTACTAGCCGTCGTCAACGATATGTAATTAACTATTAGAGAAATCCTCGTCGACCACTATCATTCATGAACAAATAGATCAATTTGATCAAAACCCAACAACCTAACCTAACCTTACTTTTGCTGAAACAGCGGCGTTTACAGAATTTCCTAAAAAAGATCAAGCTATTGTATTTAATATTATTTATGGATTAGAATACATGCACAAATAGAATACTTAGTAGCTATTAGTTAATCAACACCACCTTCCAATAATAAACAATCGTTTCTGTGTATATTTCATAAATAAAAATATTGCCAACAACTTGGTCGAAAACCAATCATACTTAAATGTCAATGATAACATACTAAATTTACGTAGAATAAACAATCCAGCCAAGATAATAATAATTTTAAATGGTCACCCAATATAATACCTTACAACATTATTGTATATAAACTGACTGAAATAGGTATTTAACTCGTGTATCTCCACTCTCCTTCATAAAACCGGGATTTAATATTGAAGGACCAGAACACATTTGCATCTTTAGAAGTTATATTTACTCTTTCGTTGCTGTGTACGTGTATAAACGTCTGAGCAAAGCACCGCCTGTGTGCTGTGACCGTCTATCATGGAATAAGATATAATAAACTGGTATCGACAATGTTGGTGGTAGTAGAGGAACGGTCCTCAAATGTTTTGACACCACCATTCCTCTAACCATAAGAAGTACAAGTAGGGGTTAAAGTGATTCTAGTAACAAATAATGTAACTAATGTCTTCTGGCTAACTTTCTATTTCAAACCCCGCTTATCCTGGAGGATGACAATAGAACCATTCTTAACAACGGAGAACATACTAGGTTTAACCTAGCAAGAGGCTTATTCTCAACTATTGATCTATCGCTATCAAGTTCATAATTAGCTCAGTGAAAATTATAGTAAATCCTAGCAGAAATATATAACAGTGATCACATCCCTATAAAAATTGAAATACTTACACACAAAACCACAACCTACAAAACTCTTCCCGAATGAAAATTGAAAAATCCCAATTGAAGTCTTTTCACACAATTGATCGAAACTAATTTATCTATGTACCCACCAGCCACCACCAGTGGACTACTTAATAGATACTGATGTCACTCACATTTATGAAATAATAAATGCAGCCATCCTATCAATAGAATCAAAATCTCAATAGCGGAACAAAATGTTTTCTGGTGGAACTCCAAATTTAAAGAAGTAAAAAAACAAAAATAAAGCATTAAAAACTTTCCAAAACTCGAAAAAAATTGAAGACAATATAAAGCTACTACAACTAAGGTTGAAGACTAAATATCTTGTATAAAGCAACAAAGATAATTCTATGAATGCCTTCACTTAAAGCATCGAATCTAGAACTGACTCTAGCATAATTTGGAGCAAAATCAGATACATCCGTGGGCATAGCAAAGAAAAACACAACCACTTAATCATTGATAATGCAATACACACAAACTCTAATGAAGTGGCTAACCTTCTCAGATCTTTTTTTTACTACAGTAAGACTTTTCTTACAAATAACATCCAAAATAGAAGCAGACAGTATATTTCAAACATTTGTTCCGCCCAATAAGACCAAATATGGACGTTTAAATCTCACAATCTCTCTAAACGCATTAAATTGGGCACTGAACAAATTTCTAGTCCCTCTCCAGGCCCCGATGATATCCCTTACATTTTCCTTTGAAACTTACCTCCTTCCAAACTTTACTACGATCACCTCTATAACAAAATCTGAAACTGCCCAAAGCTTGGAAACACTCTATAGTTATTCCAATATTAAAGCCAGGAAACGAAGAGTTCAAAATAGTTCCTATTAAATAGTGTATGTGGAAAATGCTTGTAAAGGTTATCGACACTAGACTGTGTTGGTTTCTAAAAAAAATTAATTATTGAATTCCTCAACAAATAGCTTTTAAAAATATACAAGCACGTATTACCAGCTTAACCAGTACGACCGGCCATTTATATATGATGTGCCGAGCCAGCCGCGAGAAGACGTGCAGATTGAAATCTATCACTACACGGTGATCTACTGCTCAACCACCGGTGGGAGCACCTAGTACAGAGCGGCATACAATAAGTCCTCTAGCCAGATAACCCATCTGCTTACCGAGGGCTCCTTAAAGTACTATAGATTGCCGAAAACGACACCAGGAACACCCGCCAACGACGAGAAGCGGCGCTATCAAGCCGGCCAGAGGACCAGGACGACGAAACGCCGCTTTGCGTTCGGACGGATCTAGCCCAACCACACTGCACCATTTCCATTGCTAAAATTTCAAACGCTCATAAAAAATGTATTTTAGTTTCTGGTAAACTTTTTCTTTTGTTAAAGTTAGAAAAACTTATGATAAATCTTATATTAAATTTTAAAAGCTTAGATATAAATATACATTTTTTTAATGATTTCGAATTCAAAATAATTTGCATATTTTCGTAATTTTTACGAAACGCTTTAGATGCTCAAAAAAATAACTTAATCGATTTTATCATATATGGACTATTGTAAAAATTCACGTTTTTCTCGATGGTTTCTATAACTATTGGAAATTGTTTACTTTTGGCCTCCCTACAAAAAACTAAATTCAAATTCCTTTCAGAAAATGTGCTGTAGATCTATAGTGGAGAATTAAAATGTTTTTACTGTCCCAATAGGTAATGATAGACAATAAAAAAACTCGTAATATCTCATTATATCCATCGCTCGGCTCAGAACTATTCTTTTATTCTTACAAACAATAATATAAAATCTGTATCATTAGATACAATAAGAATATAGGCTAAAAGTAACAAATATTACCAGTAACATTATTTTGATGAAAGGAGTCACCTATTGATGACACTTCCTATTATTACTAAATTATTATAATATTTAAACTATTTTTGTTTTATACATTATTGTTTTGTTTTTTGTAACAAATTACGACACCACTTGCGCTTTACGATTCTTATTATATTACCAGGTATGGAATCGGTGGTTAAATTTTTGATAAGAGGATTCAAATGAGAACCTTGGAGGTTATGGAATCTTTTAAAGAAACATTTAGATTTATCACTTATTATTTTAAGTTTTAGGTTCTAATGTAGAGAAAAATTTGAGACGTAAGAAGGTGCTTAGAATCTAAAATTAATTATTGAATATATAGAATATTTCTTCCCCTTTTCCGAATTCTTTGCACGCCACTGCGTTCAATCATATAACGTGGTTCTACAATTTAGCTTAAGTAAAAAATCAAGATTAAAAAAGGCTTAAGCTAGTTTAAGAATTCAAGATTAAAAATAAAAAAAGTTTTATTCTTTAATTAATGTTATTTTTTCAACTAGTGAAAATACGTCGTGAGAGTTGAGTAATTTAATTTTAATTTTTGGATAGATTATCTGGTTGCACGCGATTCATATTATTTATACATAATATTATAATATATTTTTTAATAAATACATTAAAACTATTTGATAATATATAGTTACTAATTTACTAATTTATGTACCAAAAAAAAAGAAAATGACCTTTATATTCCTGAAAGTATAAAAAAAGAACACAATAAATAGGAAATTCGCATTCAACAAAATACTTCATGACTTCATAACGAGTGTATTATGCAATGAATCTTTTGTTCATTGATCTTGAAAATAAAATTCATCTCATATTGATTATGCAACTATTTTTTAGTTCCACTTTTATCCTATGATGGGTGGGTTGATTTCATAAATTGGGAAGTTTGAAAACCTATTAACGTGATATTTAGAAAACTGATGTGAGCGATGGATGAAAATAATTAAGTGTATAAGTATATTATTAAATAGATAATTTTTAAAACGAATATTGATCGCATTATATATTTATATTATGTAAATAATACAATACTATATCATATTCACAGGAATAACTAATATTAATTTCATGTTTTTCAACTATTGTCTATTTGAGCGTAATATTTTGAATTCGCCATTGGTGACCTTGTTATTCTTGTTTCAAAGAATGTATGACTACTTTTAACATGCAAAACTAACGCAATACCTTTAAAATTAAAAAAAAAATCGATATAATTTAGTTTGGTTGTATGCTTAATAATAGAAAATATATAATGTAGGAGAAATATAAGCAATAAAGGCACACATAAGAATTGTATGTGCTTTTAATTTGAATTACATCAATATATTATTATATCTATAGTCAATATGTACCTTTTTGCAAAGCTTTGTATAGATGCGCGTACGCCAATAAATATGTTTATTATTGCCATTTGCTAATTTAGTTTATAGTAATTTTTTTTACAATCTTCTACTTTAAACCTACCATAATAAAATAATAGGCAAATAGCGTAACGTAAATATTTATCTTAAACTTATATTTATCTGATTAAAATGTGCTGCTATTCATGATAACCTCAGTGTAGTCAGAGACGAGATAACCCATGTTTCAACCATGCCACCCGATACTTATATTTATTTTATTTTTATTATAATAGGTATATGATATTAATACCTATAACATTATAATAAAAACATATTATCATGTTTTTTTTTTTTTAAACAATAGTGCTATAGGTAATATTGTTTATTATAACGATTACGGTTTATAAATTGCACACATAAAAGTACGTGATGACGACGAAATTGTACGATTGCGAATAATAATAATAATAATAATAATAATAATAATAATAATAATAATAATTTGACATTCGAAGAAAATCAACAGTTAATTATTTATGCTCATAAATACAATATTATACTCATATAACACTAAATAGAACTACTAATGTCTTTGCAGTTTATTTGTATAAAGAGTGATTAACGAAGCATTTACTTCACATGTATAATTGTTTATTTTAGTTATATACCTACTAACCTACACATTTTATAATTAAGATTTTTGAAATTTTAAAGTATACTCAAAGAATACATTTTTGAATACCTACTTAAATATTTTCAGCCATTTATAAATCTCATCTATGAATAGGCTACTGTTATAGATGTGTTAAATTTTAAGTCAATCGTAAATAAATAATCATTATATACGATAAAATTATGAGCAGAGGATGTCTGTTATTATATTTTAATCGTTTTTATGGCGAATTTCGACGAAATTGTTACTTGTAATGACCATAAAAAAATATTGTTCATTTATATTATTGTTAATTTTAAATTACTGTAAAAAAACTAGGAAAAACTTTCAATAGAATGCTAAAAACTTGATTTTTAATTGAACATTTTAGGTATTATGTAAAGTATAAAATAGTTGGTAAATTTTTGGGATTTTGATGAATATCTTGAAAAATAAAGTTGGAATTTCTCAATAGTTAACACGTATTGTGTCAAAAAATATAACAAATTAAAAAATAAATAAATATGCGTTCATCAGAATTATAGTTTACTTTGTAAAAATCATTTTTTAAAAAAAGTCTTAAATAAGTAGGTAATGAGTTATTACACAGTGGTCATAAAATGGTACCTATACCCTGTCAAGCGATTCACACCATTGTAGAAATTATTATATTATTTACAAATCGCACATAAGGATGATATAATTATAATAAAATTAGCTATAATTATTATTAATGTCACGTCGACGATCAACCCATACTGAAGGGTATGTGCAGCACGACATTTACATAAATCCTTTATATTGCACGGTGACACGTCCATATGATTATATTTTACGTTTTCAAGCGTTCTGTTTGAATTTGCGTAGTGTTGGTCTGCTGCACCGCATCCGTCCACAAAACAGCTACAAATTATCCTGACCAAGCATAATAATAGGTAGACACCTGCAATTGTTGTAGTTCTGTTAAAGCGTCATTAACGGCGGGCGCTTTGACAATAATGTGTCATTGTCCGAAAATTGGATGTTTTTCGTTCAAGTCTCCATGAGCCAATCGAATTTCTGTTTGTCTGATCGATAGACCCACACCCACACCATGGGATCCTTTTCGTTTTAGCACAAAAATTTCATACGAAACACATATAAAAATATTGTAAAAAAGAAATGTTTGAAAAAATATATTATACTAAATATTTTGAAAATTAAATCATGCCTAGTAAATGCATTAGCATATTAATTATTAATATTTTGTGAATATTACAAACATCTGCAGAAGTTATTCTTTTTTTCAATGACTTACAACAAAAAAAACAAAATTTTGTTTAAATATCAAGTAAAACCAATATATTCATTGCTCTGACCAGAATCTTAAAGGTAGTATCACCACCGTGTGGGGATATTTCACCGCCATCATATTTATAGAAAATATGTATCACAATATATTGTTATTGCACCCTGATGGGTGAGGATTGTTTGATATTTTTTTTTTTTTTTAAAGGGTTCAGATTGTTGCTGTCTATAACTTTATATTTGAGATTAAATATGTTTTGTAGTATTAAATAATTTTTTTCCCAGGATGATAATATTACAATAAATGTATGAATAATAATTGCACTAAAAAACAAATACTAAAATAACATACCTGAGAATTTTCGTTTATATATTTTATAAATTGAACTCAATGCATTTTTTTATTTATTTAACTGTTGAAATTTAAGAAAAACAAAGCTTATACAAGCATATAATAATATAGAATAAAATATGCAACTGAGAACGAATTGTATACCTTTTGTAAACACTGAAAGATTTTTTATTTTTATTGATTAAATATTAAATTTTTTTTGTTTTACTGCAATTTACATGTATAGGTATAAGAAATATTTAGAAAGAACAATTACTGTTAAAATCATATTTGTATAGTAGCTATGTCATTCAGTACAAGTATATAATATATAGGTAATTACTAGTTATTATATTTTATACTAATTAATTATATAATATCTTAGTACTTATATCACTTAGTACTATAAACGAATCTAATATGAATATAAGTGAATATACAGCGAATTTATGTAAGTCTATCTTGTATCCTAAATATTAATCTTAAAATGGATGTTTGAATGACTGTCCGTCTGTCCGGGTGGCCGGGAAAAATGCACATAGAAAAAATGTCCAAAGAAATATGTTACATATTTGTAACAATGTACACAAATGCCAAGAAAAAAAATTTGTGTGAAACACAATTCAGTATAATTAGTGTAAGCAGTGGCGTATCTACGGGGTGGGGGGAAGATGTGGGAGTCATATTCCCCCTCCGGAGAAAACATAGTATATAATACTATAAATATAATTTGTATATTTTGTTGAATGTCTATTAAAAAGTGTATATGCCCCGCTTAAAAAAATCTTAGATACGCTACTGAGTGTAAGAACGGCTCTAAGTCTTAATGCACGTATTTCAAAAATAAATTAATGGTTTTCATATTAGTACACAAACAATAAATTAATCTACAATCTTAGGCTATGTGAATTTTTATTTATCTTAGACTAGCTGTAGTCCTAAGCACAACCTTGTCTACTGTGTAGGACTTACCTTATAATATTATTTTTAAATTAACAAGTGTTGGCAAACATAAATGTATAAAAACAATTTATTCATATTTTTATTATAATAAATAATATGCTTATTAATTTTTTTTTTTATCGTTATAAGAAACTAATACCTATTCTAACTACTTATTTTTAAATTATTATTTAATAAATTGACACAATTTTGTTCAAAAAAACATATAGATACATAATATATATATATCAGTTTTTACTTTCATGAATATTGTTTACATTTTTCCGTTAGCTGTTTAAATTGGTAATTTATAAAAGTTTTCTAAAATTATTTTTAACTTTTTCGAGTTTCTTTCTGTCTGTGGATAATTAATATTGTTCATTTCATTTTCAATATTGAAACCATTACACCGTTTTAAATTCATAGATGCACAAATCAACAATGAATGCAATTTTAAATAAGCAAATGGAACACGTAACCAAAATAGTTATATATATTTAATAGTTATATAACTCAATATTTCATAAATATTATCAAATATTATGAAAAAGTTATCAAGTCCGTGTAATAGAAAGGAGTAATGTTTATATAAGTTTTTGTCGGCTCAGCTAAGTTACATACTGTGTCCTTAACTGAGTAAGTAAAACAATTATGTAATGTATTTAAAAAAAAAATATAAGCTATAATAGACTTGCTAAAGTTTTATTTATATTTAATATTCATTGTTGTTGTACAATAAATAATACTAGCTGATCCCGCTCAATTCGTTGCCTGAAAAAAATGACAGCTCTTAAAAAAAATTATGATTGTTCAACTCCTTTCAGGTGTAAGTTGGTGCAACTCAGCCACCCTGGTAGGCAATGTTTTAAAATTCAATTTTATTTTATTTTGTAAGCCTATATCTGCTCTGTCTGATTAACCAACAGCAACCAATAAAATAATGAATACTAATTTCTACTAATTATTTAACCTATAACAAATAGTAACTATTTATAAACAAAAATTTCCATCGTAAATCTCAAAATCCCTGTTTGAGCGCCTCCCCGGGCTGGACCTATCGGGTCCAATTGTGAATTTAAATCATGCCGAGAGCCACTCAAACACACATAAAACATTTCATCAAATTGTTCCAGCCGCTTAAGAATGCATAAACGACAGACAGACATTCATATTTATATAATATATAGATATAAGTAAGTATATAATAATTAATAAGATTTCCACTAATTTGATAAACTAACGCTTAGAGGGTCACCAGTTGTGGTATATTATACTGACGGATGACCGTCATTGCAGGACGACAATCATTGACCTAAAATTCGGTGACTGGAGTATTTCGGTGATTTAGCTGTTGTAGATGGGAATGAAAATATTCTTCTCGGCGCATTGTACCGCATTATTCGAGTCACGTAAAATTATTATAATATTATTTTATTTAATATTGTTGTACCCTCAGGCGTCACCACGTCTACATCTCGCTGTCAAACACATTAAAGACTATCGCTGTCCAGCATCAACAAACTTATATAAAATATATAACACATACACATACACATTAACCGAGTTTTTAACGGCAATTTGTTTTGTATTATTTAAATGTTGTTGTTTTTGTGGTTTTTATGATAATATGCAGTAGTGTCCAAGTTTTCAAACAACTCTAATTATTGTTTTATATATTTTATGCCTCCTTCAAATGAGCTCAAGTTATATTGCATTATTAGTATTATAATTATTATAGGCGCTATAGATAATTGCCTAAAACAAATAGTTTATTATTATTATTTTATGATGCACACTAATCGCCACTAATATGTAGGTAATACGCATCCATAATATGAGCAAAACGCCATGGCGCCTATTGTATTTTTATAAGGTGTAGGTACCCAGTCATATATTCGTATTCTTAAAATAATATTATTAGATACCTATTATTCTGTGTGTGAGTTATTTTTTTATACTATACAACACCGCAAAACATGTACATATTATTCGTTTTGTGAGTACTATTAATTTGTTTTAATTATTATATTATCATAGAAAAGCGCTCGATTAAACATAAACTTAATAATATATCAGTAGTTCAAATATCTGTCTTAATATCTTATTATTTACAACATAATATAACTCTATCATTGTCGATTATTTATCATTACTTTAATGTATTATATTATTATTGAGCCAGAAGGCACGCGTTTCTTTAATAATCGTTTTTTTTATATATTGTATTAATTGTAGGGCAAAAGGCAAAAATGGCTGTAAAAATTGCAATGTGCATCTTAGAGTTTAGTGTCCGGTACATTGATCAATTATATTCTTTCGTTATAATCCCAAAAAAATATACCTTCATTATATGTTTTTTATTATTTGAATTACATTTATTATTATACAGTAACATTTAATCTATCAAAACACCTTAGTTAACACATCCTCACATAAACCCACATTATAAACCTACACACCCACATTATAAATAAATAGTTTTTTTCAGCGACCCTGTTTACTTATTTTGAGCTGCTGTTAATTATTATACACGAAATAAACTGTTAATATGCCTTACAGCATGTTTGATAGGTTAGGATAGAGGTCGAATAGAGTGGCTTGTTGGAGCAAATGCAGTTGGTGACATACAAATATGACTTTGGTGACATGGATGTTGAACATTAAACTTATTAAAAACATAAATTAATAAATAATAATAATAAATAAAAATATATAATAAATAATAATAATATAGTTATCGTTGTAATAGTATTAGGAACAATGTTGAATTTAAATAAGTATTCAGGGGAGGGTTATCATCTTTTAAATCATTTATAATGACTGTTATAATTGTATCAAGCCGTATATTAATTAAATTCAACACAAGTCGTAAGCGCAAAAAACGGGTGAAGGACGTGCTGCTACAAAAAAAAAAAATCCTAAATTAAAACCAGTTAAATAACCTATTCAATATATCATTGTACATTTGTTTGTTTATATTATAATATGTTATATCGATGTATAAGTAGTGTTAGAAATTTCATGAAATTTAGAATTGTGAAATATTTCAATAAATGTTGTTTTTTTTTAAAAAAAAAGTTTTATATTTACAAGTAATTATCATAAATTACCTTCATAATTAATTCATAACAGACAAGTAGTAATAATTATTGACATTTTTTAAGGAACTACAATACAAATCAATGCTACAATCTTCCTATATTTTATCACAAAGTATTGATCTCCGAATCGATCCGATCGCATTGATTCATACTAATGGAATAATTTGTTTTCGTTTATCAAACGCAAACATAGTTATAATTTATTTATTTCCACAAGCACTGCAGTATTATTTACTCGATACATAGATTGTAGGTAATAACTGTCGTATAATATTAGATTGTGTTGTTTTTTAGTTGAATATTTTATGATATATATTTTAAGATAACATTTATGAGTTTGAATGTTTAAAAACGGTTTTATTATCATTTAATTTTAATAAGACGTTTTGATAAATCATTAGGTTTTCAAATGTGCGACGACTTTTTATACTTGAGATTTGCATATTATTGTAGTGATAAATGCAGAAAGATTAGGGTTGAAGAGAAATATTTACGATGGCCGGCGTTTATATTTTGCTCGTATGCTCCTGACGAAAGTAGCAATTTCACAAACTGTCACTATGTTGACATATCAGTGTTCACATATCAGACACGCGTAGACGTCTTGACAGTTTTCTACCTGCGACTGGCTCTCCATATTATTCTTGGATTGTACAATCAGATTTGCTAGAAGTGATAGATCGGTATTTTTAAGTATCAAATAAGGAATAGTGATAGGATAGTAATACTTATTCGCTGCTCTGCCCACCAGCCACCAAGCATTTAAAAAGTGTATATTACTTAATATGTTAAACCAAATAAATAGCTTCTTTGTTTATATTGTAAAATGTACGTACCTATGTGTAATAGTGTAAACACATATTATATTTTAAAAATTGTTGAGATTAAGTTTGATAAGTCTTATTCGAAAAGATTTGTTTTGATAATAGGTAATATGATGTATGCGGTAAGCTTAAACGATGATAATAATAATATTATTATATTATATTTTTAGATATAAATTGTTAATATTATCTGTGTTTTGAGGTATCCATTTACGAAATTAAATATTAATAAATAAATAGGTATCGATAAGCTGTTCTATATTTCACCGCAATGAACCCTGGATAATGCGAAGTCTCGGCAATATGTAATTATCCCTACCTATAGCTGTAGTGTTGTTAATGTACAGCTGACAGCAAGATAAATTCGTGAGAAGGTTAATTATATAACACATCCATAGTAAAACCATACTTTTAAATCGTAAATAAATAATTTTATAAAATCAATATCTTCAGAAGAAAATATCTAACAATACCACGTGTTTAAAATAACTAACATTTAAAACCATTTATTAAAATTACTTAAGATTTATTATATTTAAACCTCGCTTTTAAATGTAAATTATTTTAAACTAAATGTATTCTTGTATAATATGTGTGAACAAATAAAAAAAAAAATTATTTTTACTAGACTGAAAAGTGGTAAAATTATCATTTGAATCGTTTTGGTCGAAACTATGGCGTATCATATTTTTGTTCCAAATATTTTATAAAACTATTGAAAATTATAAATATTCGTATTCAATTTGAAGTAAAATTTTCAAAGTTGACAAATTAGTTGAAATCCATACCTTAAAAGCTGTGAATTAAAAATATATTTATATTCTAATGCAGTTTACATAATATTAGTTATTACTATCGGTATACTTAATAATAATAATATTACACGAATAGTATTAGATTGGTACTCGTCATATTTGAAAACAATTTGATAATCTAGGTAGTAGTAGTATACTACAAAAATAATGAAGTAAGATTCATTTATTTTACTATTTTTATTTTTTTCATGTTTGAAGTCTAACAAAAAAAGGCTCATTTAATAAAACAATTAAACAAAAATTCTAACCGAAAAATTATTTAAACCTTTCTGGAGGATGGATTGTAATGAACTCAATAGACATTTAGAATTTTGGCTATAATTATTATTAAACTTAAAGATTAAAGTACTTTCTGCCGTCCTAAGCCAAAACAGGATAACTCCAGTCAATACGATTGTTGAGAAATAGTAAAAAATGTTTTTACCAGTAAATCAAACTTTAAAAAAGCGCTGACACAAAAATTTGACCAAAGTTTGTGCTGATATTCTAACTAGAATTGGTTGAACACTTTTAATTTGAACTTTTTTGAGTGTTTAAGGAAAAAATAGATTTATTAAAAATTATAATGATAAAATAAAATATATCGGATTAAGTAACTTACTAAGCGAAAAATTGATAACCCCAAAATAACGGACTGTTTATTGACTAGATATTTTTTTGGACATCCCTACCTTATTTTAGATTTTAATCGTACAATAAATTGTTTGTACCTACGTAAAAAAATCTGTAACTTCAGTTTTATCAACATTAAGATTTTAAATTCCATTAATTATTAAAAAATTATTACAAAACAATTAAATTTTTTTTTAAACTACTTAAGTGTTAAAAAATATAAAAAACAATCATATTTTAATAGCTGTTAAACATTAATAACATTTAAAATAAAATAAAATGTCGAATAGTTAAAACAAATCGTTATAAAATAACTTAAGTGTTTTTTTATGACAAGATAAAATTCGTCGGGTCGACATATTTTTTTATTAAACTTACAATGCAGCAAATATATTGGACTTAACTCATATTTCCTTATTTTAAATTGCATTTAAAGATGGATTTTAATAAGAAAAACCTTAGTTTTACATAAAAAATCGGTGTAAAACCGTTAATATTATCTATTTATCCATATAGAAACAAATCAATACATTTTTACAAAAATCGGAGTCATCATGTTTGCCTCTGCAGCTTTGTCAAAAATGTACTAGATTAAGTATATAAATAAAAAAACAATAACAGTAATGTGAATAATAATAATAATAATAACCAAAGATTCTAAGAAATATATCTATAATGGAATAGAAAGCTAAACGAAAAGTTTAAGCTGTAATAATTGACAACAAATAATGGACATTTAGTTTAAATTTATATGCAAACGCGCAGTATAATAAAAAAATCTAATAATTAATTTCATGTACGTGTTGTATTTCTACATAGTCACATTAAGAGGGCGCATGGTTTGCATAGTTTAGAAACAACATAAAATAATAAAGTAAAAAATAATATACCTACTACATAGTATTTTGCACCAATACAAAATTGATTTTGAATCGAACTAATGCAAATTGTAATGTTTGTCTTACAGAAATAATATTATAATACTATAGATAGTTTTGAAGCCTTAAAAATCGTATTAAATCTTTAAATTATGTTGCAACTTATAGGTACCTTTACGCAACACAATTACGGGATTTTAATTTTTATTTAATAAAAAAAAATGTCCAGTTTGCGTATTATATTATGTTCGTTTTATATTATACATATAATATACTTTTCTTAAAAATAACTCTAATCATAGTACCTGTTGTTCTTAAAATTTAATTACCTTGAGTCTTACGGTATTGTTTTAATATCTATATTCTATTTCAATAACACATGTACATAATATTCGTTAAATTAGACACTATTACCAATTAGAATTAAAACAGTAATTATTATTATGTTATTATTTGTACATCAATTTCTATAATAAGCGATAACGGTGAGCGCCAAGCAATAATATTAGTTTTTAATCTTGGTTGAATTTGCGTGGTTTTGCATACTTCTTCGTTAATTAGGTAGATATTTTGCAATCAATGTTTTTTCCATTTGTCACACTCATTCGTATTTCACACATTCACGGGGACATCAAAAATGATGTAGGGGTATTTTATATTTTAGTTTTGTTAGTATTTTATCTAAAAAAATACAGTCCCTAAGCTGTATAATACATAACATTGACTTATGTACTCAATGACGATGTACACTCGACCCCTATATTACTCAGCAGAACGGTTACTTACTACCTAGTTTGTAAAAAATAAAACTTTTATAGATTTTGAGTGGAGTGATAGATGTAATAGTTTTACAGTGGAGTGTGTTTATTTTTTAATTTCCAATATTTTTTTTTCGTCCAAAGACCCTTTTTCTGTTACAAAATGGATCTAGTTTGTCCAGTTCTATTAAATGTTAATTTCAAAATTAACAATAGACAATTTAAATGTTTTGTGGTACACTTCCAAAACATGATACAATTTTCAGAATATTCAAATGAGCTGTTTGTGAGAATTTGAAGTTTAAACTTTGGTGACATTTTATCACCAAACAATTTTTCGTATTTTATTCGTTAGTTTTATAAAAACATTATTCGTGCAAATTAAAAGTATATCATTAATATATTTTAAATATGAAAATGTCCATGTTTTTTTATGAACATAGTCATTTAAAATATTTAGATTATATCAAGCTATTTATACCACAAACCTATTTAGATCCTGAATACAATTAGAAAATTATAATTTATTGTATAGTTAATTGTAATGTATTGTTTAACATTAGATACCTGCTTAAATGTTACTTGTTTAATGTGTTATTTATATTTAGTTTTTTAGTACCTAGTGTAATTATAAATCAAAGATCTTTGTTACGTTTTTATTATTATTTATTTTTTTAGACTTAAACATCTTTGTTCAATTAATTTGTGTTACAAGTACTGATGTATTAATTATATTGTATTTAATAAGTTTTCAATAGTTTATAATAGTTTTACCTATATTAAGTTTGTATTTTATAAAACGTGTATTCACCTTCCGGCATTGTATTATTAAAACAACGACAAAACTAAGCAAAATGCATGAAAATAACAAAATTATTATTATTATTTAATTAAGTTGACCTTCACTGACTTTAGACAGGATTCATATTGTTTATTGAACACGATAAGAATGGTGCAATCCTTGTGTTAATTAAAATATAAATTCTCATTGGCAGATTGTATTAACTAAACATATTTTTCTTGCAATTCATCTATCGTGATCAAATAGGTATTCTTCTTCCCGTGTCCGGGTCAAATAGGTAAAACACGTTCAGGTAATATAAAGATATTATGTTGTAGTAATACATTTGAATGTAATATTTACTAATACGAAACTTCTTAGGACTTTTTTACTATAGACTTTTGCCAAAAGTTAAATAATATAAACAATACTCTTACATTGTAATCAACTTCATAATATTTTCATCACGTTCGTGTTATTTATAGTAGGTACCTAAGTCATAAGTTTACAACTGATTGACGATTGTATATTGTTATATAATATTATCTTATTCATTACTGTTCAAAGAACCAACGAGTTATTTTGTATTTTGTTTTACTACAGTTACCATCATATAAAAAATAAAATAAAATGATTACTTTATTATTTTGTGTCGAACAATATTTTGTGTATCATTCCGTTTTGTTCTATTTAAATATAATTGTTTAAGCTTCATATTTTATACTATATTTATTCATTTATATTCTGGGATATTGTTGGTATATTTTTCTATCTGTATTTGTGATCAATAATTAAAAATATATTTTAAATCTAATTGCTCGTCGTTTATAATATAACGGTGATTAATATTAATGTTGTATAAGTGATTATTTTTTGAATGACATAAAATACTCATCATGTGACTGTATAATGATTAAGACATCAAAAAATAGTATTATAAAAAGTTTATTTGTATTTTAATCGTTATTGCACATACATTTACTAGGTTTTATTTTTTTCTGAAATAATATAATACTGACTACATTTATCTTAGTTATAAATTATAAATATTATTACAAAATTTGTTTTCCACCTGCAGTCGATCTCTAAATAAGACTCAGGGCTGTAACAGAACATAAATATACTTATTATGAAAAAGGCTCTTAACAGAGCCAACAATTATTATTCACGACAGCTAATCGCAACGTAGGACGAGCACAACCAATCACAGGACAGAACAAGAGTAAAACACCACATTTTGGACTTAGAAAGAAATTACAAGCACTTCCGTACATCATATAAACATCAAAAGTACATCTACGGATAGGGGAAGTGAAGACGAAGACAACAATACCTTCCCCGTGGTTGTAACCCCAAAAACTTCGGAGATATAATCAAATCTAACACGAGAGAAAACACAACATGCACCCGGATAGTGGATTGGTTTACTAGTCGGTACGGATAGTAGTACTTCTACTAGTAAGATTCGGCATAGAAACAACATACTCTCACTCCTTCTTCACACTTCAACCAAACTACAACGAAAACTGAAGACCCGAAGAAACCTCAAGAATTGAACAACCAGCGAATGACCGGTACGATCCCGTGTGCAACTCTCATAGAGCATCGCCACAAATTGATCGTACGGTCCGACGACGACACCGACTCCGGTCTACGGCGTTCAAGTGCCCCGACCGACGACCGGTACGATCCCGTGTGCAACTCCCACAGAGTATCGCCACTAATTGATCGTACGGTCCAACGACGACATCGATTTCGGTCTACGGCGTTCAAGTGCCCCGACCGACGACCGGTACGATCCCGTGTGCAACTCCCACAGAGTATCGCCACTAATTGATCGTACGGTCCAACGACGACATCGATTCCGGTCTACGGCGTTCAAGTGCCCCGATCGACGAACGACGACCGGTACGATCCCGTGTGCAACTCTCATAGAGCATCGCCACAAATTGATCGCACGGTCCGACGACGACACCGACTCCGGTCCACGGCGTTCAAGTGCCCCGACCGACGACCGGTACGATCCCGTGAGCAACTCCCATAGAGTATCGCCACTAATTGATCGTGCGGTCCAACGACGACACCGATTCCGGTCCACGGCGTTCAAGAGCCCCGACCGACGAACGACGACCGGTACGATCCCGTGTGCAACTCTCTTGGAGCATCGCCACAAAATCGATCGTACGGTCAGCGGCATTCCAACACATCGGCCTATATATATCTTTGTCCACGGGACTAACTAAATGGTAACCTCTCGTTATATCCGACATCGGAGAAAGGCTTAGACCGGAACCCCGATGCGGATACTCGATGCGCCATTAATAGCTTCGTGTGACATAGATATTTTGGTCAGGCGGATCGACTAGCAACAGGGACCTTACAGAACGCAGAGAAGAATAATCAACCAGAGGCAAGAACTTACCAATTGGATAACCAACTGGAAGACATTGGATAATAAATTGTCCTTTTCAGGACAACACTGATTAAAAGAAAGTCCCCCCAAGCGCGCCTGCCTAGGCCTCGCTCGACCCGAACAGAGATTGTGATTAGACGCCACTTAATTGAGCGGGCCTAATACAATTATCTGTTCCGTCCCTAATATTGTATAATAGCAAAAACTCCTTTCATATTATATAAGAGATTAACGGGAAAACAACATTTTCCATCCCCGAATATTGTAAACATAAAAGTTTGAATAGAAATAAAGCACTAATTATATATATATAAAACAGATGTATTTATATTCTTGGTAAACGGCTATTCTACTTCATAGTAAGTACCGTTTCAAGGGTTACCTATTAAACAAGTATGGTAAAAATCAATGAGCATCTAAGCTAGTTGCTAGTCCCGAGAAAACTATTTTGTAATGACCATACAAACTTATTTTTTATAATATGAGTATGATTCAAGTACCTAAATCTCTGAGAAATTTAATGATGGAATTTCCTAAAAAATAAACTTCTGGTTTTTTTTTTTAAATTGAGATGTTTAAAACAAAATATTTTAAATATCTAAATTAATCAAACATGGTTTTGTTTTACTTTTATAAACAAATAATTTAAAAATTATATAAAAAAAAAAAACAGTTGTTTAAAACAGATACCATTTTAGTATCACATAAGTACTCATAGTTTTGTTTAATTTTTTGTTATAATTGATCATTTATAATTGTTTAATAAATAAATGTATATAATTCAATTTGAATACCTTATATAATATTGTATTATTAACTACGAAAGATTTAAATATTTTAACATTTTAAGTGACTATAAGACACCTGTAAGAACGACAGTCGACAGGCAATCTACGTGTCAAGACTCGAGTTCAAACCACAATAATATTTATAGATAGTAATAACTTATAAATAACTAAAGTTTATACTGTAAATTCAGAAGTTTAATATTATTGGCGATGAGCTTATTATTTATTAGTGGCGAAATTGCTTCTATTATAAAGTTAAACTTTAATTATCTTGTCGTAAAATCAGTAATCTCAACTTACACCTATATCAATACTTATAATTTTTATACACAACATTTTAAACATACTTTTATAATATCATAACTAGTAGTTTGTCTAATCACTTATACATTTTATATTATTATAATTTAGTACACTTATATCACCAATATTTTGATTTTGTCTAATTCAAATTCTATTCAATATACATTTAAAATATTGTAAAAATAATAGAAACAATTAATAACAAAATATTTTCCAAGTACAAAAGACTATACTAATGAACCATGTCTTCATAAAATATCTTTATTTTTTTTAATATTTTGATTTCAATTCAGTTATAAATGAAAAAAAAAATTGTTAGAATGTGTTACAAAATACAAATAGACTCGAATACAATGTCAATATCCCACAATACTTCTTTCATTTTTACATTTTACTTCAGTATTTACCTCATGGTCGTGTTTTTTATTTCGCAATTATTATTTTTTTCTAAGAAAACTTCAAAGAGGTCCTTTTAGATTTTTTTATAGTTGGGCTATTTGCAAATTTTACGTTAGATGAATGAATAATATATAATATATGTTGTAGTTATATAGTAGAGTTTGTACATATTATTATATTTTTAATCATTCTAAGGAATTAATATTTGATATTTTAAAATTATCTGTTTATAATACATTACTTTTATAATACAGTTACTTGTTCTTTGTAATATGGTTGGGCATAATTGTTAATTTTTTGAATTTTTTGTGGAAATTATCTTATAAGTATGCAACAATATGTTATACATTTTTTTTATTTAAACTTAGAACTTTCAAATGTGTCAAGTTCTGCAAAATATGCAGGTTTTAAAATTAAAAATGTAAATAAGTTTGAACTAAATGCAATACTGTTTTTGAATAACGCTGTCATAAGAC